>CANUEZ040000177.1:600000-890000 GCA_948099385.1 Fasciola hepatica
CGGCCGACTTATACGTATCTTGCGCGAGAGTTGCTGGCCGGAGCTAACGGAACCTAAAAGGGGTCAAGTGGTACGGAACGACTGTGACCAAATCCAGACTTTGGCTAAAATGCACGCGGTATGTCAAGAGCCCGAGAGGTCAACTGAATACAAGCCATGCAACTCGCTGCACCGGTTAACCGATTGCCGGACCTTTCATGGGACGCCTGAACCCGACTGGTGGTCTGCAGTAAAGGGGATCTGCTCCTGCCCTGTGTGTTTGAAAGGTTCTCGTCGAGCTTCTGAATGCCGCTTTAGAGTGGTGTGTGGTCATGAGGGATGGGTGGGTAATAATCATCCGTTACTAAGTGTCTCTCAAAACAGTGGGCCTACTCAGCCGGATGAATCCAGGATTACCTGATCAGCAGGACAAAATGATTGCTAATCGGAGAGATTAGGCATCGTACCTGCCGGCATCATGACAACTGAGGGATTAGGGGGGGGGGGTCATGGCATTTTGGAACACAGGGTCGGATACTTCGCGGATTGCGCACTAGCTTATAGAAAGCAGTAAACTGGTCGAAGAGCCTAACTCTCTTACAATCACGACGATTGTAGAGCTTGTGGTAAAAACCCTATGAGGCTGGCTCTGCAGTTGACATCTTTGACTGATGCAGGGACCGTAGAAACTCCGACAGCCCTTGCAATAGGCAACTTACCAATGAGACCAGTCGACTCTATTAGATCAATAGCAAAGAGATGGTCTCTCCTTAAACATGGTGTTCGAAGAACTGTCTGGCCCCACTTTGGTATGCTAATTGGAAGCAATGTACCACAGGCTGATTGGGTGGTTGATCGGAGCATGGGAAACCGAAAGGAAAGTTCTGCCACCCGAACGACGCCTGGCTGGACATCTCCCGGACCACCGAAGAATGAAGTTCAGCAGCCGGCATTGGTAAACTGCTTGGCGGTTGCCTGGAGAAGTGCCGGTGTAGAACACAACCAAACTTTCGATACTGGATCCAACGGTCTATGTTAGGAAAGTAAAATTTGCTCAAAAGATCGGTCGATGCTCTCAGTCGTGAATTCGAAGACAAAATACCGCGATGGTCAACACAAAGTTGCTCGACCAAAGCGACCACCGTCAAGTCAACTATCAGGAAATCGAGAAATGTCCCGGAGGCGGTTGACATATCTCAAAAAAGAAACCCTTTCAGGAAACCCAGTTGAAACTAAAATATCAGCAGGTCATGCAAAATAATTGGGAGTTGGCCAACCGAGTGGTGGCTATGGTACCTGGGTGGAACTGCATGGCCGGCGCGGAAACAAATTGCCCTTGGCCGAAGCAACAATTACTGAGCTGAAGTCAGTATTTACACGCGGACTGAATTGACTGCGTTGTTATTAGGTTTTGAGTTAGCAACAATGCTAAAAGTGATCTTTATCACCATCAAACCGAGCTTTGTTTATTGAACAGATCCTACAGTCGAGCCACATCAGTGGAAACGGAGGAAGCAGAGAGCTTGTTCGGAACAGCAGAGTTCTATCCTTGGTACCCGGATTTACCGTGACTCTTAAGAACGAACCTCTCCCTCGGTCACTCTCACTCACTGAAGCGCCACAGACAGCTGCGGGCCGTTTTCTGAGATGCCCCCTTCTTCACCCAATTAGCCAAAAGCCAATACAATGTTGAGCTGCTTGACCTCATGAACTTCGCCGAAGGCTGGTGCACTGTGTAATATGAATCCCCATGGCGAAGAACATATCCGTTCGATGCAATCTGACACCCTGTTTTCTTATTAACAATAACCGAAGCTGGCAAGGATAAATCTAACAATAAAGGACGAGTGGTAAGCTTGCCGAGGAACCTCCATCCAATATCCTGAAAAAGAATCACCCAGTGAGTTGTGGAGGCGGAAGACTTCGCTGTTCCGAACTTTGCCAGCTACTGGAGCAGGAGATTTGCAATTAGGGCTTTGTCTTACGAATAAGTTGGCTTTCATAAGAAGTCCCCTGTTGTCCCTGATGATAAGCTTACTCTTCCGTTGTCTGTGGTGAACTGGGACAAATTCAGTTGATCACCTCTAACTTCAGAAGTCCTACATAGCATTGGCGTGTTAGCTGTCAGCAAGGAAGTTAGAGTATTGCATTGAGAGTTGGTGTGACCACTGTGAACTATTGGGGTATAATATCGTATTTGAAAGGAAATTTATTGTTAAAGGTACAGACAGAAAAACAGGGCAAATCTGTACCGTCCCTGATGAAACAAAAGAAACACAAATATACCTGTATACGTGTATATATTTATTTAGAAAAAATCAGTCTAATGTTACGGGCTGCCAAGAACAGACAATATGGAAAATGGTATTTGCATAACAGTGAGAGCAATGTGATAAAATTACTGTACCAGTGTGCGAAATGAAACAGGAGTTAATTAATAGGTTGCCTTCATCACCGCTTAATCAAGCATGTGTATCAATATACATGAATCCGCAAAATACCTTCAAGTTACTCAAACGGTCCATTGAGGCTGTTCAGCAGTTAGGCAGTTCGACAAATAAAGAATCACTTTACCGATGACTCATTTTCTAATAACGATGAGTTGCTTGGCACCTGCAGTAGGTAACAAATAAAACAGATGGTAAAGGGCGAATTGCTTTGAAGCAACAACAGGATGTATTATTCGTTAAAGAGTCAGCAATCCCCAGTTTATATGGACGTCAGTGAAACACAGCAATCGCTTTGATGCACTTCCTGTTGAAGTAAGCGATGACATTCATTATCATTACTTTGGCCACCTGTGATATCCTTCGCCGTAACAGTATTTTTTACTCACAAAGTTTTCCGAGGCTATTGAATGCGCTTGCCACAACCTACTGGCAGAAACTTACCTAATTCCTTCGTTATCAATAAAATGTTTCATTCTGTCGTTAGATTTGCGTTAGCATATAATTTGCAACAGTGGAGACAGTGTGCACATATCCTGTCTGAAGCCGTTAGCTCCGTAGCACTTCACTTTATCAGGGGCCGCTTATGATTTGCCTTACAACGCTGGCTATCAACCTCTCTAACCCTCAGCGTTGATGCCACAGCTTGCTGAGCGTCTGTGCTGTGACAAGCACAGGGGATGCACAGCCGCCTTTGTGGTTGCGTGACAAAAGCGGGGTAATCTTAAGCTGGAGGTGGAACATCTAATCTGTGGGTAGAAAATGCGAATAATATTGTGTTTCATCATGCTACTTTGAAGTTCGATCCCCGGAATACCATACAAGCTCTGTGCAGATGACTGGACTTGACTTGAATGAGTTTTACCCACCGGCATAACACTGAAATACGCGAGCTAGCTGCAGTAGAATCAGTATTATCTTTGTTAAGTAACTAGCAGTCTTATTCCTGTACATAAAATTGGACTTCGACGGCTCACTTCCTAGTAATGCTTTCGGTATTTCTTTATGATGTATATTCACGAGTATCAAAAGTACCCTAACTACAATATACCTTACTGGTTTAGACCCAATAAAGTACAAAATAAAATCGCGTTCAGATTTCTGCTTCATTTACCATTCGTAGAATAAGCATGCAGACATACTTGCCTTTAAACTTCGTCCTGCAGTTGCAAATGAATTGAAAGCAAAAGGTAATGAATCTATAAGAGTTCCATGATGCTACTGCCCATACTTTTTAACGATAATGAAAAAGGCACTTACAGTAGTCATCAAATGTTCTTTTTGTCCCATGCAAAACCAACCATACCCACGTCTTTATTAGGTTTCTCTTTATTAAAACTGAAGGGGTACTATGCAGTAGTTGCTGAAGTTATTAAATGATGCGAAAATGACTGATCCCAACGGGCTAGCATCTAAAATTTTATGGTGTAAGGCATGTAGGAAAATCACTTCACTTTATCTATTTGTGAAGACCATGATTGCCTTCTAATTTATGTATTAGACAGTGAATGTCAGCTAATATATGTGCACCCTTGGTTGGTACAACTCATCTACAAAATGGGGAAGCATTGGTGTTACGTTAAAACAACCCGAAGCAGCACGCTTCTATCTAGTAGGTTTTTGCAGTTTGCGAGTGTGAGTAACAGGCCCAAAAAGGGAATTTATTTCCTCCCTTTTGGTGAAATTATTTTAATGCATAAGGTTAGTGAATCCACAGGTATAATGAAAAATGTTCTGCATCTAAAGCTGTTGTACGTTTACCCAGTACGCATTCCGCCAGTACCAAGTTAAGGCATTAAAAAAGGCCTCTACTCTCTTTCATGCAGGTTTATGTTTTACAAAGCATTCTAGAACCAAAAGGGTAAAGTGCGCGTAAGGGAAAGAACATAAACTGGTGCACGTATTAGCAGTTTTGTATGCATGACAAGTGGCTTTCGATTTCTTAGAAGAGTCATTTCAGTCTTTGCTCAATTCTGATACCGTCAAGTCTAATTCGACACACACATGCTAGCAGTTTCCTAGGGATAGATCGGGAATGAACAAAAAACCGGGGCAGGACTGCTAGGAGTAAGCTACGGTCACACCCTCACACCAGGTGGTCGGTAGTTTATGTGAACTCTTCAACGGCCTGCCTTAGTAAAAGTACTCGAGACTCCACTATGCCGTAGATACTGAGACCACAGATTACTGTATAATTTTGAGTGTCTTGTTTAAGTAAGGGAATTTTGCAAGGTTGGGTCAGCACGAGCTTTTCATCACAAAAATATGTGGGAATTTAGTAACGAGCCCAATCGAATGGTTTCGTAGTCATATGAACCAGATAGCACGGACGCTCGAAGCACCATCCACATTATAGCCTTTGGCGAACGAGAGAAGTGCACACATACCCTGCCACACCTCACATAGGCAAACAATGAGATTTCACCTCCTCGCCTGTTGATTGGTTGATTTGTGCAATAAATAAGGGAAACGACCGCAATACTCGCCATTATGGTCCCTTTCTCCGACAATAAGCATGCCCGGGCGAAAGTGCTGTCCACGAGACACGCTCCCACTTCGAAGTACGATGCTGTTCCGTCTGCCCCAATGGATGGAACAGAACGATATGTTCTTGGAGTGCCCAGTAGTGGCCAGCGGGTGGAATCCACCTCAGAGATTTCATTTGATCCGGCGCCAGCCACCTCCACTGTTCGCAAAGCAATAATTCCGTTGAGAACAGCCGGAGAAGTTTAGCGCATTTCACTTTTTAAATAAACATTTAAGATACTCAACATGGATTCACTTCAATTTGGCCTGAGTTATGCGAAAAATGTCACTCATTTGAGTCGCTTATCGGTGGAGTTCTACGCTCCTCGAGGCTTCTGTATCCTAACATACCAAGTGACTCGTTAACTGATGTAAGATCCGAGAACGACCAAAGGGCTTCAAGTAAAATCGGGCTACTACCGTCACACAGGGTTTGAAACGGCGGTAAAGAGGATTCAAGGAAACACCCCATCAGACATGACAGCATCAGTTCACATTCAGCCGCAAGTTGGTGGGCTGCATCCGCCCGGTCTAAATAAATTATTACATTATGTCACAGCTCGGTACGATGAGGCTTGGCAAAGGCCAAAGCAGGCTGAAGAGAACAACTTTCCATCGAGCGATGGGACAGCTTCCATGAGTTTACCGTGGAATCGGATGCCGTAAGTTACCATTCAGTTGAATATTAGCCCCGCCTGTTCACTAAACCCAAAAGAAACTTTCGTCGGAGGATGAGGCTCCACTAAAAGTTGCACCAGGTAGATACAAAAGGAAATAAACAAACCGTACAATAATTCCGCGAAATAATACTATAACAGCTGAAAACCGCGGTTCGCCAAATTGGTCCATCGGGAGCAGGCAGTATTCGGTGAATAAAGATGAGTGCAAGTCTTTGAATGCTCTGTCTAACGGTATTAGCTTTTGGTGTTCCAGGTCACTAGACGGACATGGTGCCGTCTACATCCAGAACTCCAGTGAACTTTCAAACAGCTGTGGCAGGGGCTCAGAGGTTACCCATTCTGCTCGATGATAAGCTTGTAATATATAATTCGTTACAATTTCAGCTAAGCAATATGGCCTCAGAATGCTTCGCAAACAAATAGTTGCCCTATAAAGAGAGATTTGTTACTTGGGAGAACGGACAAAGCGGATCGGATGCCATCACCGACGTAGAGATTGGTTGATCGTAATTTAATTTTTCAGTGCACAAGAGCTCCGACAATTTGAGGTCTCAGTGCTGGAAGAAAAACCAGTCGAAATGTGGTAGGCATTTTTATTCTTTGCAATTTCCACCGGATTCCGTTTCCACATCAGCGTGCGGCAAAACGGCTGCTCGGTGTGTCCGTCAGCTGATGCCGCGGCTGATGACAAAGGAGACCACCAATAATTTGAAATTCCCTGGAGCTCGTGGAAAAATGGCTCCCCGGAAAACTAATGTCAAGGAAATAATTGTCGGCGAGTTTCCTCTAGCTCAGTGAAGAGCGATAACCATTTTGCAGATGCAGTACTCCGACAAGAAAGGTTCTCGTCTGTCGGTAGAATGGCAGTGGAAAGTCCTATAAGAGATGAGACATAAGACACGAATCGTAACTTGCGCCGAGCACCGGAAATAGTGTGATTATTTTTTATAATTAATTTCCGACACAGGAACCCAACAATGAAGTGGCACCAGTGGTCCATATAGACTTGGGCTTGGGTGCCACTTAGTTCAACACGTTATATATGTACCTATCAACTGCAACAATAAACATTCTCCGTACATATTTTGCACGCTGTTTTTCCTACTCCGATTGCCAGTCAACTAAAATAAATGCATCCGCGTAATTACTACCATTTAGATATGCAATAAAAGGAATTATTGAGATGGAAGCAGTTCGCAACTGCAGTCCTTCGCGGTCGGGGGGTTCACCTGAAGGTGGCAGATTTGTTCCCGTCCGATTGGTCGGTAACATTGGGTTGCGAACGAGCCGAGCGAAAGGTACGGCAGACTTGCGCAAGTAAGAGGGTTTGGGGTGCGTTGGGTAATGACCCTGATTGGTCGCATAGAGGTGCGGCTTAGGAGTGGGATTTGCTAACGAGGCACTTTAATTCCTACTCATGAGTAGAAAGAGTGACAGTCGTGCATACCTCTTAGCCTACAGAGAGGCGCCCTGATCGGTTACCATTTCCGTACATGGCGGTTTTCAGCAGCGACTAAGAACACGTATGGCGTACATTTTTCCGTTGGAGAAAAATTGTCCAAACTCCGTGCATGAACACAGTTTGTGCTAGCAGAGTTTTATTCTACTCGTAGGAGGAAAAATCAATGAATACCCTAATGATTCAAACTCCGAACTTCGTACAAAGGACGAATGAGTTTGCAGAATACCCCGCGCTGAGTTGTTCGGCGGTTCATTCCATTTCGTGTACAACGGTTATTCAACTCGACCCATTTTTCTTGAACAATCGAAAAAAAGTACGAAGTTTCCTTTTTCTATACAACACGCACACATTTGAAAAGAAAAAATTCCTATAGATTTCACTTGGACAGTTCAAATCAGGCTTGTTAGCTGAAATCATATCGCCAAATAATCTCGACCTTTGAACAAGAACATTTACTCACATTTTATAGAGTGTATTTTGTCACACATTTTATGAATGAAAAAGTTCTGAAAAGCCCCTTTATGTGTTAGAATTCCATCAATTTCCGTGTTCGCCTGCATTTTGATACTCTGCGTCGTAAACTCGTTCTTGAAGCCGGTTTATAATCAGAAGCCGATTTTTAGTTCTTTCGGAAAATTTTGGCTCTTTACCTATATAGAATTCCACTGTTTCTTGACCTTCCAGCTTTACTCGCTGTCCCATTGTCACCTGAACGTTGCGCTGATGTTCAACTTCTGCGCGCAAGTTTTTAAACATACTTGGTTCAACCATTTTCCAAGGTGGTCTACTGCTAGAGATACGCAGACTAAGCTCATGCAGCTAACCGTTCTACCCTGGAATGTCCTTACTTTGATCATGCCTCCAGATATGTGTGTCGGTCCTCTGAGGAATACGGTAATCTCAAGTAGTGCAGCGGGATTTGGAATTGATTCCTTAGGAGTTGTGCAAATGAAGACTAGGATGCAAACTTGTTTTACACTCTGCCAACACAAGTTGGTAACTACCGCTGACAGTAAGTCATAGGTAAGCAGGGTGGTAGGCATGACACCATCCTGAAACCCCGACAAGGATTTTCGTGGGGGGATCTTGACCGGCGATGTAAAGGGCATATGCTGAAAATCCTTCCAAATGTTCTGCGTGCTTTGTGAATAGGACCATATCTGACACTACTTTGGTGAGCTCGTCCACACACCACGCTTTTGCAAGTTTGTCCTTTTGTGCGGGACATCCGAATTGGTCCTTGAACCGTTTCCGACTGTCGTGCTTGGGCCACGGGGCTTCGGACCTTTGGGTTTCACTTTTGCTCCCATTTGACCGCATGCTTGAGGTTTGTGCATAATTGTATTTTTTGTGAATTTCAATTTGGTACTGTAGAAGCTACAAATTAACCTTATTCTGGTTTTGAGATTCCTTTGAGTTGGCCACGCTTCGCTCGATTCGCGACTATTTTAACACACAACCCCTGCCTAGCACGCATCTTATTTGTGCTCGAGTGCAACGACCTTGTTCTTTTGTGACCGCTTACCAGGTTTATACCTTCCACTTGTTTACTTCACGGTGGGAAAGGAAAGACGTGCCACCAAGCCCTTGTTTGCTCTTGGTTTGTCCAGTATTTGCTTGTATCACCTGAGTGCATGGTTAAGGTAGCGAGCTAGGAATGCTTAGCCGGTCTTCGCTATTCTGCTTTACAACTTGTCACATTCTGTCTGGTCCTCTTTTTTCCCAAGACGATCAAAGGAGTACAGATTCAACACCTTTAGCTTGTTACCTATTATGCATATTGTGATTTGTCCGTCTCCTCTATATTAAGCTTAACATAAGTAGAGTGCGTACATCGTGAGCCCCGGAATTGGCAATGTACTTTCTCCGTTTCTAAGGAATCAGTTTGATCTATATTGTGGTTTTATGGCGCTTGCTACATGAAATGTTTTCAATTTTTTCACAACCTTGTTTTCTTAAAATGTGCATTTCTACTATAACATAACCTTTCTGAGTGGTTCATTGTACCGCGAAATAGAGGCCCGGACTCTCAACCTTATCGTTTTTCCACTGCATTCCACCACGAGCCATTGCAATGAGCAGGCTGTTGGCGGTTTTAGTGGTGTTCGATGAATGTAAGCATGGGATCCTTTTGATGCAATTACTGCTTCCCTGTGCCCATGGAGCATTCTGCTTTTCTGCATTTTGCAGAATGAAGGCGAGCAACCCCCAGCGAAAGGCACTGGTCTTTGCATACTACACCATCACACCTCAAAGGCACTGACAAATCTAGCGCCGGAATTGTCTGTTCATGTTGGCACTTGCTGCAAGTGTGCCCCTCGGATTTCCCCTACTTGTGCTTACTTACCAAAGGCTTCATTTCCTATTGCAACCACAGTCTAATTCACGCCTTTGCAACTGATTTGGTGATTCCTGAATGTAAACGTTTCCTAATTCAAGGACTGTACCACAACCTAACTGTTCTACCGCTTCGTTCAGCTGCATGCTAAGTGGGCCGTTTTTATTTTCTGCGCCATTCCGATTTTCGAAAAGGCAGTGCCCATTTTTCTTGTTTTTCCATCCGGCTAAAAGTCTTTCCCCTAAATATATTTATGTTTATCGTATGGTTTAGAACCAAAAATTATTGACAAATACGTTTATTCGATTGAAATTTGTTCTGCTTCCAACTTCGGCTTCCTGCCCGTGTCGTGCTCACAGCAAGTGAGACTAATTTCTGCTGGACCTCGGGATGGTCGCATCATAGGTTTTTCGTACACGACTTTCTCGCATTCCTCCTATCATTCGGGTGAACATCTGAAAGTTCTCCGGTGCCTTCGTCCTTCACCAGACTCGGTGCCTTTGCTTGCAGAAAAGCCTACAAGTGGTGTCTTATGGTCACATATATAAGGACCATGCCGGCCTCTCCAGACACTGTCGTCCTTCTGATGTTGAAAGGAGCCCTGTTAGCCATAACCTCCGCTGACTAACATTGCCAGACGGGTTTGAAGCTTTCGTGCACAAGTACACCGAGTCTCTTAAGACAATAGCTGACTCGTTTAGTGCTTATCAATAGGGGAGGAATGTGCTGTCGTGGTATTCACACCCAATATCTTGGGAATCCGTGTTCAACACTACGCACTTGATATGGCTTGAAATAGCACGGAAAAGGGGCGGTTTTCAAAAGACAGGCAATTCAGCCACTTAAGAGATGTCACTTCCTGTTTCCCCTTACAGTAGCATTCATCCACTCATTTCCATAGGTCTGACCTGCCAGCTACCTCATTGAAAGATGACAACTGATTAGTGAGACTGGATCTACCTTTGGAGAACCTGTGCCGCTAGTTGGAAACCAGCTGATGATGCCGTAGATGCTCCTTCGAAAGCATTACAATATCTCAATTTCGTGAAATTGCCTGTTACATACAATGTTTGCGTGTTTCGTACAGCTTGGGTTTGTGAACTAAGCTTTGTTTATTCGCCTCCAACTCTCTACCTTGTCACTTCCTATTTTGGGCCTGAGTAACTCATGTGCTTGTCTGTCGCATGTTATGGACCTGGTCTTCGTCTTTGAGTCCTTTTGATCGCACATTTGAGGTTCGTATATATTGTATGATGTTCCCCATTCAGTATTTCAGCGTCGTGGAAGTTACTGATCAATATTGCGTTGGTTTCGGGATACATACGAAATTTGCCTACGCATTGCTCGAGGCGTGTTGTACGCAGTACGGTAATTAAAGGCCAATTTCTATTTGCTGCCTTTGTAAATGGGGACAACTTGCGCCAATCCCCAGACGGCCCGCGGTTTTCTGGTGTTTGGGGATACGTTGAATGGGTATATAACCGGTTCAGCTGGTGCTTTGGCTAGCGCTTCTAAAGTGGCTTAGAGAGTACCATCCGGTCCTGTAGCCTTATAAATGTTAGCCCTGCTCGACACCATTTCATTTTCTCTATTATTACCGACTACTCTACCTATGCTTACCGTCTACCAAATTATGGCGGTCACTTAGTATCTCCTGGTATCTCGTCTATGCGCGCGTACGAAGAAGTTCTTCAAAGTCTGCTTTTTGTCGAGGGCACCTGTTGACTGCTCTCCAGTTTTCTTGACCTCACATCCTACGGCGACTCTTGTAGTATCCTTGTACCGGAAGTAGTCACAGCAAGCCTAAAGGCCTCCCTACTCCATATACCAGAGCTGCTTCGTATCTCGCATGACATTCTTGCAGCTCCCTAATGGCACGCTCATGGGCTCCTGCATATTGCGCTGAATTCTGTATTCCCCGTGGTGGTTGATGAAGACGCCTAGTTTTGTGCTTCCCCACTCGCTCTTTGACGAATCGGCCTGTCCACCATGGTAGTTTATCCAGGTGCATGTGTCAGCCAACGTGAGAAGATGGCTCTTGATTGCGGTCCACTTCTCTTCCGGTGTCTGATAGTGAGCTCCGCAGTCAACGCCACATGCCGCTCGCGTGATCGTGACGAAGTCCAGGACCCTGAAGTTCCTTGGCGCATTGTTTGGCACCCCGGGGGAGCCTCTCTGGCCCGGAACCTGATGACCTTATGGTCGCTTTTTATAGCAGGAGCCGTGAACTCTAGTCCACCTACTTCCAACCGGGTGCCTGATGGACACCAGGCAGAGTGCCCTCGGGGTTTTCTCTTCCTCTGGCCGGGTAGGCAGGCTGACGTACTGACATCACTAGCTCATATGCACTATTTGCGTGTTTTTAGGCACCGTGTGCTTTCATGAACTAACGCTTGTATGTTCGCGTCCAGCGAGCTACTATGTCATATCCTGTTTTGGACCTGCCTGGCGAGCGCTCTTTTTTCTCGCACGCCGAAATTCGGTTCTCCTTTTCTGAGTCCCTTTGATGACACAATTGAGGTTCGTATCTGTTTTGCGTCATCGTCCGTTTGATAATCTGCCATTGGGGAATTTCACAGGAAACCGCGTACTGATTTCGGAATTCCTCTTGAATTTGGCTACATATTGCTCAAAGGCGTCTCACACATATTTTGGAAACTATAAAGTCAAGTTTGAAACTTGTGGATTGCTGTGAACAGCATTAAGACACATCCTAATACGGGGGATGGGCGGGGTCCGTAAGAATCTTCCTGGCAAGCTTTTAACTGGATATAACGTGAGTATGACTAACTTCGGAGACCTGAGTATCCACTGAAATTGAATATACAATAGTTATAAAAACCAAGCCGCACTTAAGTGCGACAGAATTCTTCTTCAGTAGGTCACAAAAGACTGCTGGAGAGCAGAAGGATGAGACTGGTAGAATAAGTTGAAGGACAAAAGAAAAATCGTAGTTTGTATGGCACCGAAATGCCTTAGCTTATGAATAAAGAAATACAGTCCACCTATTTTTATAACACAATCAAGAATATGATAATACCGATGCAAATTAGTGCTCATTATAAGGCCCAAGTGTATGACGGGGTCAGCTCTGAGAATAAGGTCACTGTCGATGGCTGATTGCTTATTCTGATAATAAGAAAGATAGAGTAAGAACGCACACCAAAAACATTTGGAAGCTTCGAGGAATGGTAAAGAATGGGGGGAAAATTCTGAGTACTGTGTAAGTTCCCGGAAAAAGGTCTTGTTGGTTGGGGATAGATTGACGGAGCGGAATGTTATCTGCCTACTGAAACGGTCGTGCAGTTGGCGCAATGATCTAGTCGCTGATATATAACAAGAGAAGAGGAAGGGAAATGGCACCCAGGAGAACAACCGAGCTGTTGGTCAAAGGACTCGATAAACTTTTGCCAACTTTAGTAGGTTGAGCTCCGTCGAAAACCAGTCTCTCACCCACGAGTGTAGAGGACTGAGACAGCAAAGTGACTCCAGCCGTGGAAGTAGTGAATAACGGAGAACCGAACCAAAAGCAGGGGGGTAGTCTGGCAGAATGTATCGAATGGATGTCATGAAACTATTTAAGTTGCTGGAGGTAAAGTTCAGTTCAGTTCAGTTCAGTTTGCACAGGACAGGTAATGGCCACGGCCAATCGAGCGTCCAGAATTCCTTCGATGGTATGCACACCAGTTATGCACCCACCACTGCCGAGTGTATTTCGTCGAATCCCCGCTAAAAATGAGAGGGAAACGGAAAACCTCATCGCACATCAACTGCGAGAGACATTATGCATCGTGAGCGTTCACTGAGACAGTATGCAATGAGGGAAAAAGTCTGCTTAAACATACTCCAGAAGGACCACAGTGCTACCCGTCATCCATCTAGTTGATATTCTTAAGGCTCACTACAAGGAAAGATCTCGTACCACTTGCGATCAAGGGCACATTTGAAGGATTGGACTGTCTGCAGATCTACCATTTCACCAGGCAGACCGTTCCAACTGTTCACAACCCTGTTGCTGAAGAAGTTGATAACTTAGGCAACCGCAGCCAGAGTGCTTGTGCTGGATTCGAATGCTAACTGACTGGGGTCGTCTTCAATGACAAAGGAAAGCAATGGAATAAGCACGAACAGATTCGGCACAGGAGTAAAAGCTGTGGGATTGTATGTTGGACGTACTATGTTTGGGACTAGGTACTGTTGTTACGGGGTTCTAGGAGGCAGGTATAGCACCAGCACCAACAGATTCAATGACAAGGGAGGTCATAATTCAGGAAGGAAGACTTGCTCCAAGTTTGATAACGGTAGAGAATAAGCCCTCTGGTCCACAGCAGAATCTTTTTCGAGGCTCGAAGTAACATGGAGCCTCCTTCTGAGAAACGCGGCCTTTAATCTGTGGGGGGAGAAGGAAAATAGGATGGCAAGAGTGAATAAATGTTGCACTCATGCTGTTGCATCTTTATCCGAGTTTTCTGACCGGGCCCACTGTTCACATAGGAGTCGGATTGAGTGCCAGATTAGGCTTTTTGTGGTGCAGAAGCACAGGTGAGCAAGAGTCGTTTCCGGTCACCGTCTCCGTTGTTTTACCGGGGCGGAGCATCGTTTCACGGTAATTTGGCAGTGTCTTTTACAGGCATATTCCTTTTACCCTCTCGGAGTTTTGAGCAACTCAAAAGTTATTCTGTCGTTGGTTAAGTTTGCAGTCTCCGTGGGACAACACAGGTAAAATGTCGCGCTCAATGTCCTTGTAAGTAATTCCATCGGGCAAACAGGGCAATCAAAAGAAAGCCACAAAAAACAATCGGAAGGGACCTGTGAAGGGGGGTGATATCGGTGGGCGACAGTTTTCTAGAGGTGATCTGTATCCGTTTCGTCCTGAAGGGTGAACAGTGTGCTGAACATGAATAAATTAGGGTTTGCTGATGATGGCTTGATCTTTCGTCGAAGCAAGAGCTTATAGTCCTAAATGAAATCGTTTGGAACGGTTGGTGATAACTATGTCCTAGTTAGGATAAGACAGAGATTTTAAAGGACGAATAATGAAAATCCTTCCAAATGTTCTATGTGTTCTGTGAATGTGACTAAATTTGGCAATACTTTGATAAGCTAGTGCATACACCACACACTACACATTTGTTTATTCGTGTGAGACGCTTTAATTTAGCATTGAACCGTTTCTGACTGTCGCGCTTGGGCCACGGGGTTTTGAACATTTGGGTTTTGTTGCTGATTCTATTTGACCGCATGCTCTCGACTTATAGGAGTCAGTTAAACCAAATGTGATTAAGCTGTACGTAGAGGAGTGATCAAAATCACCGACAGAAATTTACAAACCATCAGAAAGTTTTGGAACCAGAAAGAGCATAAGGGCCTGAATTAACAGGCTGATGCCTCTCTGGGAGCAAAGGGGAGCTACATGCAGACTGCCGATCACAGTTCCCGGAGAAGGTGAGGGTTCGAGTGGACAGTAGACAATCACGCTGTCGACTCTACCACAGCAGGAAGTACAAACAACTCCAGACTTGCCAGACCACTCTGATTAGATGTGGGATACTATAACACTACTGGCCTTCTTGCACCGTCTGCATGCACAAAAAGTGCCCAATGTTCTCAAAAAGAATAAGTCAGTCTTTTTTAGTTTCTTTCAACCACGACTCTTTCATACGGGTTACAAGGATGTCTGTGTTGCTCCTGTAGTTCTGGAAGTTATTTAGGAATAGCATCTTCCACAAACGAGACTGAAAGTTAGTGCTGACTAATAGGAGAACTGCCATCTTTATTGGCGTTATCGACTGGGATCAGTCTGCCTTTCGGCTCGCCAAATTTTCCCGGTCAAACTTGGTCTACGCCAGCCGCCCTAAAAACGAATAATGGATAACAAAAGTGGAATACTTTGACTTTATGATCCGACCGGATGGTTTTTCCAAGTAGAAGATGCCGGATGACATGAGTTGGTGTTGAGAATACTTCCATAGTAACACTGACCGGGTTCGCGACAAGAAGTGGAGGAGCAAGTTGTGGGGCGCTTGCTGTCTTGGTTCTGTCGTCTGATTTACTGCTCAGTTTCGGACAAGGGTTCGCAGATATTTAGATATGTGCTTGAATTTTGAAGTCGGTTCCTACGCGGCCTCTCATCCAAGTTCGGTTGAGACCTCTTGTTTTGTGTTGTTTTCGTAAGAATCTCTAGAGAATTAAGGGCAAGGAAACACGGTGAAAAATGCGCTCGCCGGTATAGGATGCAGCAATATCAACGTCACAAACTGAAGCCCTGCCCAATTCTTTTTCCATTCATAAAAGTAGACATTGCCCAGGTGCACGTGTACCGACTATCATCATTTCCGTGGTCTGGACCAGAATGAGCTACGCCAGTAACATGACGCTGCTTGGACAACAAGAAGAAGGAATTTGTCGTCTGTATCGTCGGAGAAGCCTCATCTGTTAGGACGTCGAGATGAGGACAATCTTTTGGAAAAAACTCGGCCTGGATAATTTTATTAACCCCGCCCGCCATAGTGAAGACTAATTTAACTTAGGTTGCGAGTGATTGTTTGGCAGGCATCCAGTTGGGGCATATGGTTGCAGCAAACCCCGTCAATTCGATCTCACCCTGCACCCTATCCGAGCAGTCTCACACGTTTAGACTTATACGATAGGAAGGCCATCTTTTATTCTTCCGTCCAATATTCAGCTGATCAGCTATCCTAGCTGGCAACTAAAGATTTCATCATGAAAAAGCAAGACTAAAAGCAAGTAAAAAATTACTGATCAGTCGAGAGGAACGGCCACAGAAAGTTCGTTGAACAAAGGTGTTTAAATGGGGCAGTAGGCGACGGTTTCCAAAGTGACGTAAGCAAAGTGTGATTCCACGTTTGTTGTTGGGATCTGTTCGGGCTACATTGTTGTCTGCGCCGCAGTTGCAAAGGCTTGACCTAGGTTTGCCCCATTTGTGTGGAGTTCCTCCGCACAGGGTTGTAGAGCGAGGTCGTGATTATATATCAAACAGGCTTTGTTCAGACCTTACCTACAACTGCCTGGAAAAGATTCCCTAAACAAAAGTGGTGTAGCTAGCAAAGTAAGCCGCCGCGTTTGTAGTGCAAGCCGCTCGATCAATTTCCCCACTGTGCCTGATCTTTCGGTGCCGGTCAAGCACGCCGTCGAAGAGACTGATGCCAGTTGGGAGGTTTTACTCGATCGTTGAGGAGCAAGAACTGGTGGGGAAAACCGCCCTTGTAAGGGCTTTCATAGCGGAGTGACTTTTGCACGCAAGTCCCCGGGCAAATTATAAGATCCCGTGCTGAGCTTGGGCCTTTTGGGAGGAACTACGAAGGTAAAGTGTGAATTGTAGAAAAGGCAACATCAGTAAACGTCGCAAGCCTCTCTAATGACCTTTTAGGTTCGGCTAGAAAAGTAGAAACACTGGGAAACGAGAAACTTTAGTTTTCGCTGACTCGATTTCGCCTGCAAAAAGGACCTGAGGCAGGCTTGGTGAGATAGAAAGGCAGCAGTAAAGGGAATCCTACGGCATGCCTGGAAAGGGAATATGGTAAAGAAGCTGGCAGCGAGGTCTCACTCAGTAAGCCTCCTACGACTGGTCAGCTCGCCGAGCAACATGGCCTTTAGACCAGTCCTACGGATAGACCACTGGGCCGTGCCAGAAGTTAGAGAAGCTAAAGCTCTCATTCTAACGGTAGCACAGTTTGTTATTTTCAGGCATATGGTCCTTCTAGCCTCAGCTGGTCGTATCGGAGACGTCACCAGTTGTTCAGCTATGGTCGGGCCGAGCTTTTTAGGATAGGACACGTCCAGTACCGAAGCCAATTGCTCAAATCATCAAAGATGAGTGCCCTCCACCAAAGCCACACTGGAGTCACCGAAAGTGAGAGTGCCTGGCCTCAGTTTTTCACCTCAAGTCACAGGAGTGATCAGCGGCGAAACCCTCCAATCAAGGAGCCTCCATGAGAGGCAAGAAAATAATGGAACCAGAGTGTCTACGAGTACAAGCACTTTGGTCGAGGCACCCACTGAACTTCCTCAGATAGACAAGACCAGAAACTCATGACAAAAAGCCCGCGCACAACTCCGAATCAAACTACATAAAACAGTGTTGCTCAGAACTAAGTTCCGAGCGGGCTGGACTCATCGGTAAACTGGGGGCCCCTTGTGGTCATCAAAACCACCCGTTCCGCACACCGCCGCAGCCAGCCCAGGAAACAAGAGTTTAGAGCAGAGAGCTTTTGCGCCTAAACTTTGTGCGATTACAAACACCCTGAGATTGTTAAGACCCCACGAATTCATCAGGATCTTCTGTCCAACAAACTACGTTCTGAGCAGGCTGGACAGGTAGGAAGCCATGGTAGATGCATTTTCTGCCCATAGCGGGGAACCACGCGCAGAGTTGGCGGGCCCAACTAAGCCTACGAAAAGTGCAAGCTATAGCGATCCAAGACGGTTTAAACCAAGTGGACCCAACAGTTACTTGTGCATGCTGCAGTCCCTCCTTCAGCAGTTGGAGGGGAAGCGGGGGTGTTTCTCTATAAAGAAAAGCCGATGAATGCGGGTTTGAGGCCCCCAGAGTAGGGAGACTCCATCGAGCATGAAGCGTTCTGAATAAAATGTTAGCACCCTGGAGGATATTTGGATCATTATTGGCGGACTTATTGTACAGGATGGGTTTGACGCAATACTTTGAGGAACAAACGAGGTGGGAATGTGAAGAGAGGGTCTGGCAATCCGACTACCTGGGGGATTCAGCCAACATGACGGTGGAGGATTGGTTAATAAACATCCCACATGGAGTGGTAATATTGGTGGCCAATGGACAGAGGTCCTGTGCACCAGAGAAGTTCTGGGGTGGCCTGCGTCAATTTGACCCGGGATTTCTTCGAGAGATAGGGGAGGCGGTAGGTTGGAGGGTAGATGGAGAAAACTACGAAGATAGGAAGCAGAATCGCATCCGGGAAGGTGCAGAAAAATTTACACACTAAGTAGGCGCACTAAGGACAGCGAAGGCGTGGAGCTTAGTCTTGATGGGCCGGTCGAGTCCAAAAGGCACTCCATGCGAAAAAGTGTCCTGGGTGAAATACAGGGATAGCGGCAGCTATCGGCACTTTGCACAATGCGAAACTTCGAGTATTAGGCTTTAGGCCAAGCTGATAGCTGGCCGAAAGTGACATGGAGGAAAACTGGCGAAGAATGCCAAAACCAACCCCAAGTCGTGCTTTATTTACTTGCGGCATACCTGGGCCCCTTAGCTATCCCAAGGCCACCAGAGGGACGGCCAAAGAAGGCACGCGTCGATTAGCTCTCATAAGGCTGGTGTGATCAAGCACTTCTTCCGACAGGTCTACATGGTGGAAAGTGGTAACCGGATGGATCCACTTACGAATCGATGCCGTAACAGACTTCTGGTAACTGGCTACTACTTTGGGCGCACTGGATTATCCAAGGTGACACGGCCGGTTGGTGCCAACCCGGCCATCCTGAAGCCGCTATCCGATGCACCTGTGGAACCTCTGACTGCAGCACCTAACGTATCGATGGAAGAGACTGGTGCCCCTTTGGATTGAGCAAAATCCACGGTATGCCCAATTCACAAAGGCTGAGAAAGTTAGAGCTGCTTGAACCACCGTCCAGTGAGCCTTGCCTCAGTAGTCCTTCAGGTGATGCATGTAATTTTGATGAACGGGATATCAACTCACATAACGACAATCTAGTTGGCAATGCCCAGTTACCTTTGTTTCATCAGACGACGTTCATGGCTGAAAAACCCTTGTAACTTCCTTGACGGAGTAAACGGGAGATTAGTAACAGGAGGAGTAAAAAACTCCCACCATGGTTGCAAAAGATACTTGGCCCAGAAAAATACAGCATCCAACTACGCAAACCAGCGGTCCTCTGTTCAAGCACCTCGACCTAAAATCACAGTTTGAATCAGGAACTGCGTAATGGGAGAAACAAAAACTGTCTGCCCTGCACCAGGACAATGCTCTGCGTGGAAGGTAGGGAAAAGAAAAAATAAACTAGAATTGGAAAAAGGTAGAAAATGAACTAAAGACCTTAAAAGAGTAACACTAAGTCAACAAGGATAAGAATGGGCAACCGTAAAGGACTGCCTCCGGGGACAATACCAAAACAGGGGAGCCTGCTTTTCGTGATACACCAATCGGTTATTTTCCTTGTTACAGGTCTATCGGAATCCGAGACCTCTTCTTGGTAGATATCTTTCAGATTATCCTGATCACGTATAATGCCCCTCCCATTTGTTAAGGGTGAAAGTGTGAGCAAGTTAGTGGCCAGAACACTCGTAGCCCGCAGAAAACCAGACCGAGCGCGCGGAGCAGAAGAACAGTGTGGAAGGTTTCGGTGCTCGAGGGGAGGGGGGTTGTCTACGGAATCTGCTGGAATTCAATGAGGCACCTGTCAAATACGGTTCCACACGAAGTGCGCGGGATCAAGCAGGTAGCACTATACATCGCACTCTGAACATCAAAACTTAGCCGGACATGCCCTCGGTGCACACAGTTAATCAGGACAGATACTAAGACCATCGGTGATGCAGGTGTCGAAAAATAGATGGAAACAGTTAAACTTTTCGAAGGCAGGTTGAAGCCGAATAAAAACAGCAAAGGACGTGAGTCGACTCCCGATGACCTGGAGAACCCAAGTGCAAAGTCGGGCTAGCAAGCGGCTGTTGCGACGCTGACTCATGACACATTAGGGGAGATAAGTTTCCTGAGTAGGAGAGTGAGTTGGAGGGGAGCACGAATAACACCACCTTAATTCTGACCACACTGAGATGGAGTAGTGAGGTCACCCTGGGACAGAACCGGGATGTTGTAGTTCACAGTGGTCCGGAACCGTTCGCGAAGGTGGGCAAGCAGAGGTTCCACCTGGTCAATCTACTCCGGCCGGCGGAAATCCCGAGGCATATAGCTGCCAAAAAAGCTATGAAATGAGGGCAGCGCAAATGGGAAACCGACCTTAAAAGGAGCAAAAAGAGGCCCATGCCTGTCGAGTCTGCCGACCCTAGCCGTAGGGAAGTCTGTCTGGCCGCAGCCAGGTGTATTAGACTAATCTCAAAAGGAGGAATATTTTGTTGCTGATGATGAAGCGGCTGTAATCAGTCAGGTAAATTGTAAAAAACAGGAACTCCGGGATTTAACACGTCCTTCGTGAAGCCTCCGGAGGTGAACGCAAAGAGGATCGAACAGCCAAGCACCAAAGAGCGATTGGTCAGGGTACAGAAAGTGCTGCACCGTTCCATTGTTAAGGGACTGGATCGTCGTAACTCCAAGAGCAGATAATTACGGGAATTGGCACTCGCTCAGACTCCAAGGGCGGTGATATCTGAGGCGACCCAGGAGGTGAAAAGTGTAATAGTCGACAGCAGCTCCACGGATCCAATCGTCAAAGGAGAAAGGCTGTTCGGGTGCTTGGGCTCAGGACACAGAAACCCGCCGCCCTGCTCTAGCAAACGCAGGAAAATGGAGGAGGGGGTTGTGGCGCTCGACACTCACGCCGGTGCTGCAAGTACGGGTAATAAAAGGCTGGAGGTAAATGTGGACGTGGAAGCTGGCATTGAAACGTAGGTAAGACCAAGCGAGAGCGACGATGGGCCGATCTTTAACTCTTATTCAATCTTCAGGGTGAACAGGCTAGAAGGTCGAATCGGAGGTGATGAATCATTCCTCCTAGCGGAACAAGATGGTAGATTTGAAAAAATGGATATGTAGAGTTTGTAGTGGCTGAGGGTGAACCGAAAGCATCAGTTTCTTGTGCGTATGCAAACCCAGAAAGTGAATCTGACGGGGGGAGCGATCTGCTTCAGTTCATTGATACGGGGCCATGGCGGGGTGGGGGTTTTCATTGTGGTTGACTCCGGCAAGCCCGAGATAGACTGGACCTCTGCAGCCTTTCGAGGGGGTACTTTCGAGGAGAGATCGATCCATCCAATTCACAGGAAAGCACTTGTCCAACACGGTAATCAGATAGCAAGTAGGCCATTTGGTAAGTCACCGTTGGTGTTTGACTCTGTGCTGACAAAACCTAGGGCACCAAGATGTCGGGGAACTCATAGGCAAGAGCTATCATGGATAGCCCAAGTTTACGCTAAACATTCGGGAAATAGGTGCTCCTGATAAGTTCAGAAGAAAACTCCTAAAAACGGACGAGAAAGTCTCAGTAGAACTGGGCCCCCTTATAAATTCTGAGATGGTGGGCGATGGCTACTCAGTAGAACGCCAATGGAGGTGGATCAGAAGCAGACTGTTGGAAACAACAGAGGCCGTCGCTCCACTTAGAAAAGTCGAACGAGAAGGATTGGCGCCGTGGTGGACGAGCCGAGTTAGAAAGTCCCCGAAGAAGATACAAAGGGTACTCAAGAACCAAAGAAGCATCGACGAATGCCGGGCCTTCCTACAGCCCAAAGCACCGAGGAAGAGGCTATCCCGGATGAGAAAACAGTGCGGGAACAACAACGAGCGGTGCTGCGCGTAACGTTATTAGCAACCTTAAGGCATACTGCAGATGCGTTCAACCAGAGGCAGCACTGACGAAAGCCGTGGGCACGGTCAAGGACTCACAGGAAGCGCGGGAAGTGAGCAGGCAGGAAAAGGCAGATATCCCGTTTAAATTTATTCAGCAGGTATATAGACACGACGAGGGTGCTTGAAGGCTAACTACTGCTAAGGACAGTAAAGTCCCGGAGGTGCAAGACAAAGAAATAAACGCAAGAGGTGGTGAACAGCCTGAAGCGACCAGACTTAAGAAAGACGGCCGAGCGAGATGACGTCCACCCGGCAATACTGAAGCCACCGGCAATCATCTTGACAGATATATTGGCTTATTTGTTGAGCGCGTCATTGAATGAGAATGCATCACCTGAAGACTGGCTCATATCGATCGCCACTCCAGCTTGTGAAGGTGGGGACAGAGGCACACGTACCAGTCACCTGTTGATTAGCCTGATATCCGTGGTATTGGAAACTCACGTGGGGATACTATGAGATTGAACAGCAAGTAATTTGGAGAGGAAAAAGCTAGTAAATATCATCAGCATGGGCTACGGCGCAGGCATTTTTTCGCTCCAACCTAACAAGTTTCCTGAATGGGATAATCAGTCGAGTGGACCAGGGAGAAAGGGAGGAAGTCAGCTATCCGGATTTTTAGAAAGACCTTGATTCGGTTAATTACAGGCCGCTCGATGCAGAGGTGGAATCGTTTTAGCTTACGGCTAAGATACAGAGGTGGACAGTGCAAAGCCTAAATGGGAGGGCTTTCCGAATGAGAGAGGATGGCTGCTTGTCCGACGATAGGAGACTGCATAGTGGCGTTCTGCAAGGGTTAGTTCTGGGACCGCTGTTGTTCCTGGTGTGCAATAACGACCTAGCAGACGGGTTGTAAAACCCGTGCGCCTCTTTCGCATACTTCGTCGAGGTGGTAAGAGCACCAGACAATGCGGTGGTTGGGCGTGATCTAGACAAGGTGTACCAACGGTCAGTGTCCCGAGATTCTTTACTAAATCTGTAGGAATGCTATCAAATTATGAAAAATGAAGGATCACGGCCCACCAGATATATGGGTCTTCCAGACAATCGGGAAGCATGAGCTCAAACGACGGAAGCCCAAGATGTGTTGGTGACGTTGGGAACTGATCTCCGGCGTGGCCTCCAGTCTGGGAAAAAAGCGAAGAAAGCAAGTAAAGCCGGGCACCCACTGAGAAGTATGGTCAGCTCTAAGAAACTGCGGGTGTTTTTCTCATTGTACAAGGCATTCGTGAGAAGACATCCAGGAAACTGTGAATGCTCGTGGAGGCCATTGTTGATGAAGGACTTCAAGGCTCTCGAGCAGATACGGTGGCTATTCACATAGAGATTCGCAGAACACGGATACATGAGTTACAAACAGAGGCTGCAATAACTACGGTTATTTTCCTTAGAAGAAAAGGCAACCTCCTATTGGCTTCCAAAACACTTAAACGGTTCACAAGACCACGAGTTCATGGGGAGACCTTATTACGGCTGCTATGAAATGACTGAAAGTCACGAGAGGGAACTTTGACTTGAATCAGAAGTCAGCCTTTTTCAGTTAATACTTCAGCAACTGGATTAGGCTGTCAAGGGGTGTGATAATCTTGTAGGCAGCGGCTGAGTTCAGGAGGAAACTAGGTAGGGCGTGGATGAACGCATATGAAGAAGAATGACCGGGAGCCTGTACTACCGATTTTTTAGGATGGCTGACCCGCTCTTTTTACTAAGGCTCCTCATGGCACTCCAATCTAGCACCAAATACCCCTTGGCATATCACACTCATTACCGAAGTAACTGACCGACGGGAGTGTAACTTAAGGCGGAGATCCGAAAAGATGCT
The DNA here is from genome assembly GCA_948099385.1 of Fasciola hepatica. NCBI lineage: Eukaryota > Metazoa > Platyhelminthes > Trematoda > Plagiorchiida > Fasciolidae > Fasciola > Fasciola hepatica. The sequence continues at coordinate 623,797 of CANUEZ040000177.1, forward strand.
GAAGAGAACGGTGACTTATAGTTCGAAATCACCCTTCCACAATCATTACCAAGAATTGAGGAAGACCCGTACCTTCCAATTCTGGAAGCAATGGAGGATCCGGGGGCTCACCAGTGAGAGAATCTGGACACTCAGGCATTCCGCCATTAAATCCTGGAAGAAAAAATCTCCCATTAAACGTAGAAGCCTTCAGGTTATTGGAGAAGAGTAATTTGCGTGTGAGCTTCCTGCACAGCGGCGTACCGCTGGGTTCCGTGCAGGGGCTTCCGCTCCCTCATACGTTTGAAAAAGACTTCTTCCTGAGGTGAACGAAAGCTGTCCTTGTACTTCCGGACAAAGATAAAGTGATCGCTCCCAAATGGGACGGTTCCATTCAGCGAAACCTGGACAAGGAACGCCATTGTCTTGCAGAATGGGATCTGCAGCCGAATGCCGAAGAATGCTTGCACTTGGCGCGTGACAGATGGATTTGATCTTTGAGGCGTTCGGGGCCACCGAGGAAAGAAGTTGTAATGACCTCGATCGTTCTGAGAAAATGACTGTTTTCTAAACACCATTTTGGATCTATTTTCTCTACGATCTTTTCCGACGTTTGACATCGACATCATTGTATTGTCCGGTTGCGTACGTTTTACTGAACTGACTTTTCCGAGGATTCCGTCGACCTCGTTTTGAACCACTTTCGCTTTCGGTCGTTCGCCGATTGTACGCGCTCGCGGTTCGCTTTCTGAACAGCCGTTGCGTTTTGTTTTCCGTTCGGTATATCTCTCGTATCGGTACTGTTTCGGTGCCACGATATATAGAATACACCTTGCATCTAAAAACTGACTTGTTTCTTCTCTATTCGTCCGATAGAGGGGATAACGTTGGTATTTCGCTGCTAGACTCAATAGGAGACACGTTCACTAGCCGCTCTCGAACGCCTTTTATAAGGTAAACATCTCACAAGCAAGTAATGCAAGAGATCTGCAGGTTGTATTCACCGACGATTTCAAACCAAATGAGCAACTTCGCGTGGCATCTCAGAGTGCCTCCTTAGCGGTGGCACCTGAAAACAGCAGCAGCGACGAGCAGGCGAAGGATTCTTTTACAATATACAAAATGTTTGTGCATGTCCATCCAGTGATTCGTATCCAAGCTTATGGGTCGTACATGGTAAGAGACCCTAGGATCACAAAGCTGGAGCAATACCGTTTCACCGGATGTTTCTTTTACCTACAGGGGCTCAGTCATGAGCAGCCCCTCGAGAGACAGGATCTATACTCATTGGAACGTGGGGGCTTTGGGGCGGACCGATAAAACGTCCAAAATAATGAGCAGAATGGTCGGTGTTCGCAAAGGAGTGAGACAGCTATTGACGCCCAGCAACAGCGCCGTCGTTCGAGGATATGACCTTACGTTAAGGAGGGAGGAAGTCAGGGCTTGTCTGGCAGCAACCGTTTTCTCAGTTAGGGCAATCAACGATTGGAATAGACTATTAGGCGCGGTTGTTGAAATATCAACGGCGAAGGATTTCAGGAAATGGCTTGATGGAAAATGGGACAACTTTTTTACCGTAAGTGGGTAGTGAGCGGCGCCACATATGTCATACCCTTTTTGGCCATCCCTTCAGCCTTGCCCTTCCGTTGCCATCTAATTTACCGCTTCCTTCACGTTATTGGTTTTTAGCCCGATAGCCTTGATTAACCTTCAGTAAACCACGGTCCCACTGTGGTGGAGTGTATGTACTACTTAGTAATTATTTGATTGCTTAAGACGGAACTATGGAAAACTGTGGATTAAGGAACACCGATAAGTTCAACAGCCCAAAAGCAATAAGGTAAACGACAACCCGCAAATCACACGACTGCTCCTCCGTTGGATGATGACCGCCTTCAAGTGAACAGAACAACGACTTGGCTAATAAACATGTTTGTAAAATTCGGTTTGTTTTGTCCATGTCTGAACTAGCGTTTAGCAATAAACGACTTATTACCCAGGCACGTCTTGTGGATTATAACACCATAAATGAATTGCCGCCATCCGCTAGCAGATCACAACAAGGACTCTATACGACCGTCCGATTAGTGCACACTGACCGGAAGTCTTTTCGTTCCCCTCAAAATTAGATTTTGGAAGGCCTAGTCTTTCCAATTTTCCATCATGAGGAGATCCAAGGAGCAGGTGGTGTCACAAACCGGGCAATTTTGGCTAATCTTCGTACGCCTCTAGTAAACCGACTTGAAGTGAAAAGAGAAATTTACTCGCCATCGCTGGCCTTACAGCACACTCAGCATTGCTTTCACTCCACTCCAATAACCCGGACATACTTTTCATAAAATCCACCTGCGGATGTTATACAAAAAGGGATATTATTAGGGATCCCACTAGCACCGCACCACACAATCAGCCTTCCAATGTATAATCATCCTAGCACTGCGCGTGGTTGACGTTTGAGCAGGTGTTCAGCAGTGGAAGGCCATTGAGTGATACTGGAGAGGGAGGATCACCGTGCTCGGTGACCCAGGACGTTATTCTGATCTAGTGAACTGGAGGTACCATTGACATCTCCGTTTCTTTTTCTTTCTACCTTCCAACCTTGCAGTTGGCGTCGGCGATTGGGACTTCTTTTCGGAATAAACCCACAGCACAGCACCGAAGTTCGCAGCCAGTAGCGGTCCAGATTCTCGCCATGAGTCTCACTCTACCTGGAATTCCTGGAATCCTTTTGTATTCGTCGATGGCTGGAAATTCGAGCATAGTTCAGGTGGCCGGTAAGGAAAATATAATACTTCCAGTCACAGTGTCTCAATCTGAATGGGACACGGGGTGTTCGATGGTAGCTGCTGGCCGCTGGAGGCCGGTAATAGATGAAGCTGCGAAAATAAAAATGTTCTTAAAGCAGACGAGGGCTAAGCATGAGAAATTAAGATGGGAGAAACAGACAATGGTCTGGATAGAAGTAGAACGGTAGGATAGAAAATGACAGGAAAAGGAACGTAAGATAAATAAAAGGGGCTATAGAGCCCAAGAGGAAATCCGGTATGGGTATGCAAACTCTTTTCTCCTAATACATCCTCCAATTTTCGATCTAGCTTCCTTTTACGTGCGACCACGGAAGAGGCATCCGTGACTTTGTTGGGCAGACTTCTCCGTTGGTTTATCACCGTGAATCAGTCCTGTCCGTGCCATTTCCTTTGCAATTTCAGACCAAGCCCACAAGAAGCTGAGTTACAAATCAGCCTCAGCGTTGGATAGGAATCACCACTTGCACTGCCAAAACCTCTCATTTCTTTGAAGGTTTTAACCGACGTACCCCGTCCTCTGCGCTTTAGAGAGTGTGACTCTAGCGATTTCAGAAGCTGGTCGTGGCTGAGTCTCCCGTGGTTAAGAAGACCTTGGGAAACAAGGCTGGGATTGCCCGAAGACCACGTTGCACTTTGAAATATATGGCCGCCATTCCTGAGAGAAATACCATGGATAGAGGAGGACCCTCACAATTTAGAGCGGTAAAATAAACTCAGTTCTTCGCTAGTGCTGTTCATTCAAGTTGCCAAATAGCTGTGGAAGCTTTCTGAACGTTGGTGGGAGACCGCTCGCCGGGTTTGAAACTATTCGCGGCCAGGAAGCTGGGCCAGAAATTCTGTCCCACTAAAGAAGGGCAACCTCCGGCCTCACCGACCCCGAGTGCTTCACCGACCCCGTGTGCTTCACTGAAATCTGCCTTATGCCTCTCAGTAAGAGAAGCCACTTGCTCACATTCAACGGTAGATTCCACATTATAGCCCACCCATAGACCCTACACAAGTCCCTTTAACGGGTCACCTGATGCGGACTCAGCGAGTTTTGCTGCGTTTGTAATGGTGCTTGTGCGGTTTCCTAAACCCACAACAACTTGGTAGATGGATTTGGGCAATACTTGAGGCTAATCTTAGCTGCCTTTTCCACCAAACCTAGCTTCTAGTTAAGTCACTAAGCATGACAAAGGTACCTGCACCGGTGTCGAGTGGCGCACTAATTCTAAAGAAACCGCCTAGACCTTTAACAATAGCAGGTGTAATACCTTTACCTAACCCCGAGGCCCATGGAAAACAGTTGAAAATGTGCACTGAGGACCGGAACATTGCTCACCTTACTCAACAAACAATGATGTTGGCCATCGTAATTTCCTCTTTGAAGCAACTTTCTGGCATCATGTATTGGTACCGCAAGGGCTTTATGTTTTGAACCGTCATTCTTATAAGCACCTGGCGCACTTCTTCGTCCTCGGACTAGATAATTGCTTCTAGTGCCTTACAAATTTGCTTTAGCAGTTACAAATTCACACCAATCGGGAAGCCCTGGTTCCTTATTTGTCTCTTTGAGCTCGTCGGGCCTTTCTGCCCAACCGACTGCCATGTACCGCGGCAACTTACCGAAAACCACCCGCTTGATGCGAACCGAATTGAGGGCACTCAAGCATCCTGGTTGCTCCGGTGGGTCTGCGCAATCCGTCACCTCGATGCCATAAGCGAGGTGTCCGGAACTTAAGCAATCAATCCCATTCTATTTGCCTCATCTAGCATGCTGCTCAAGATATAACGCCTCTGGCCAAAACATTCTTTCAATATACCTCTCGTTCGCTGATATTCTTTCTGGCCGGATAAAGTGAGCGCCCTCGGACAGCTTTCGTTTCCCTCCCCCCTCACAACCTCCAGACAAATAGTAAAAGAGCTAGTGCTAAAATTGTCAAAGGAACTTTAAAGTTGGACCGTGGAACCTCGAAATTCCACATTCTGGGAATTGTAACATTACCAGCTGCGGGTTACGACCAAGTTGTCACAATCAACGGGCCAGGTTTTCCAACCAGCTAAAAGCTGTCATTTTGACCTCCACTGATCTCTGAAGTGTTTATACACACGACGGACAATTAATCACAGATGTCGCCGTCAATCTTTTTTCCTGCTGACGGCTACCACATGATAATCTTACCACCGCTTTGACAAATCGCCTCAGCTGCCCTACACGTAGGTTCAACGGGGTTCACTTCCAAGTGGTCACTTTTCAGTTTCGTTGTCCTTTTTTCTAGACCTTCGACTCCTCAACACCAACAAAGGAGGCAGGAAATTTACCGGGAGGTGATGTAACGACTACTTTAGTTTATTTCTCTAGCTATCTAGTTACACATGGAGCAGCTGACGGCCGGAAAAGGCGTTCACAAATTTACCGGGCGAAGCAGTAAGAATGGGTCAAAAGAAGAAAGATCAAAGCCGCCAAAACATGAGCCCAGAAAGGAATTTACATGTAATTTTATTGGAGCCGGCAACAAAACCCAAGGAAGGGCAACCAGCAGGCGACTGGTTGTCATAATCCAATGATTGCGGGAACAATTTTCTAAGAAGACACCACTACTAACATCACCTGAACCTTTGATCTGTTGACCTGGCCGCGCAGACTCAGGGTAGATACAGTACGTTTTTTTACTCGAAAGAGTGCGCTTCTAACTGGAAGTTTCCAAGCCAGTTAATAAAAATTCACTTCAACGCAAAGTTACAGACAAGTATCGCAAACCTATTCAGAATCGCCGGTTTCCACAGTGGGGCTGCTCGGGAACGGATAAGGAATTTCGTAGAAACGCAGCAACATTTTGCAAACGTCTTATCAGGTCTGTCGCTTGTGTGTTGAATTAAGTTCAAAAATATCTCAGGGAAAATACTGCAAAAAGCTAGAGTTAAGAACATGGGCAAACTCCCTGGAAGGCTTCGCAGACCCAAAGAAGCATACTTTTCTGTCAGAAACAGCCAGTTTTGTACGCAAATTTGCCGCTTTTCAACCGAACACAGCACCGAGAAAACTCCTTTAATTGGGTCTGAATTTTAAGTCGTTGCCAAGGTATATCAAATATTTCAACCGGAAGCTCGGTCCAGAAAATCAGTGACAAAGTTAAAAAGCTAACCCCGTCCTCAGAGGACGATGCAAAATGGTTCTGGCCGAAACTGGTGGATACTTCTCGTTACTCTAGGGGACATGGGACGCACTTCGCGAGTCAGTATTGCGCTGGAGGCCTTGAACCTCACCTTTCTCACCAGCCCGTTTAAACTTGTAATGGTTTCTCCGACAACATCCAAAGGTCATGAACTAAAATAAGGGTGTTCTCCAGGGATCATCACCAGGTCACCAACCCACAAGGGCCTTTCTTTAGTCAGCCATCTTTTTCGGGCTTATAAGACGGGGAAGGCAGTCCCTTAACGGTCGTTTTTAAGACACCCTGACTAGGTAGTTCGCCTATTTTCACCGGCTTGAATAGCCATATCGGAGGCTCACCAAACACTAAGATCCAATATTTGATCTCAGAGCCAATAAACCATATGAAGTGAGCCCTAGAAGAGTGGGGTGGCTGGAGGAGACCGGAGACACGGGACGATTATTTAAGATTCTATTAACCTCATTCATCCGCGGTTCAAAGTCTCATCTTCCGGTGATTGCTGTTTATTGGAGACAGCAATGTTCTTCTGGCGGGTCTGAGCAAGCTCTCCCACAATGCACTAACACAAGTGGCCTATGGGGGGTGGAGTGCCTCCGGGGGCTGCATGTTGCTGGTCGATACTTTACCATACCCCGACTCATATTTGAGTTCCAGTCCAGCAGTTCCCGCTGAGTGCTCACAAAAGTATGACTAGTTTTCTGAGTAGATGTCCGATGACACACCCCTTCATTTTGTAAGGGAAATTAGGCCTCGGAAGAAACGGTCAGCGCTCGAGATTTCAAGCAAGTCAGGACACACCCGTATCTTCTTCCATCCCCTACCCACTTCTGACCCACACAGGCCCGGGAAGGTCAAGTCCAGTGTCATTAAATGGCCACCATCCTGAGGTCAGCTCGCACTTCGGCAGTGGAACCATATACCTACCTGCGGCGTCAGTACGTCTCTTATATTGCACACAAAGTCGATTTGAACGTTTTACTCTCGATTTTTCTCCCGATATCCAAAACCGCTCCCGGTAAACGCCCGTCGGGTGGCTTTCCCCAGCATGTCACTATACAGGGTGTGTGTTTATTGAGTAGGTCTTCCGTGGGTTGTCGCGCACGTAGAAATACTGGGTGTGGCGTTTCGGAGCTCAGGGGAGAGGCTGTCAGTCGAAATCCCACCCTTAGCAATTCATGGGTGAGTTCCGGATTTAGGGTTCTTAAACTGTTTTGTGGAATCAATATCCTTCCGTTGTTTCATCCCGGCTGTCCAAGATTCTGAATCTCCAAAGTAAACTCTTTGTATTGCATCATCTCAAGGAGGTCATATTCTGCTGACAGTAAGCTAAAGGGAGTTATTAAACCCAAGCCTACACTGCTGAACTGAAGGAGACACTTCATGATAAGTAAATGTCTCTTAAATTGGTCAACCATATCAGCAGGCGGAGTAGCCTTGACCTGGGGGAAAATCTAGTCAAAACTGACAAAAAGGAAGTCGGTTCGTCGATGGCCATCGTCATTACAGTGCCTCTGATTTGTACAGCTGGTACTGATTTTCGCTTCTCGGTTCGGTTGTTTGCCGACTTGAATTTTTTCTCATCGCTGCCAGACCATTCGCTCTCATTTGTTTCGTATAACTATCGACCCAAAGTCAACTGACCCTACAGAGGCGAGCACACGCAAGTACGGTCCTTCCCTGCATCGGTGTGACCATTCACATTTGGTATAAACATGTTTGCAGCCATACCGCGTCAATCTTTCTACTACAAAAAGGTGAGCCCGCGTTTCTGATTTTGGGTAGTGTGCCTCCCACTCACCTTTATAAAGCATACTAAGGCTTTTCGTGCACCATTCACATCCGTCAATGCTTTTAATGGCACCGAAATCAACCGCGAAGCCCTCTAAGCATGTCACTGCAAAACAACCCCCATTTTGTGTTGCCAATCCCCTCCAGTGGTTTGCACGGATGGAGGCGATTTTCTATATCAAGGGTGTGAGTTCTCAGTATACAGTGTATTCACACTTTATCCAAAGAATTCCTGCCGAAGTTGTGGAAGAGGTGTGTGATCTTTTTAATGGAACTCTACCAAGCAATCCCCAAGACACAGTCAAGCAGGCAATTATTCAGCGGATCGGATTGTTTGATCGACGTCGCATTGAAACTATGCTGACCAAACTTTCCGGCGGTGATCGGAGGCATTCTTAACTTCCATAATGGTTGGAACTTTTGTTGGAGCCATAAAAAATGGGTCAATTTCAGTTAGGGCGGCTGCGGTCGAACAACTCAATAATGAGAGGAAAATCTTATAAAAATGGCATGGGAAAAACGCGACAAGTTCAACACGCAGTGAGCGTACGGAGTGGAGAAATAACTAAATAGCCGTCGTCGTAACTGAAATGAGCACACAACAATTTTCAGATACTTGACAGTGATTCATGACGGGTGATAAATTCTGAAAGAAAGTATATTTTGCCCCGAGGATGGGAGCGGGCCGTCGAAAATTTTCAGGGGTGACGAAACGACAAAATCTGCAGGTACACTTCCATGGTCATAATGTTCAATAGACCTTATTATTAATGGAAATCTGTGAGCAAAGACTAAGGTTCCCGTTCGGGTGGTAGTTGAGGTGAAGCTGTCAAACGCCAGCCAGATTTTCTGAATATCGCTTTTCAGATTATCGTCAACAATTTTCCGAGAATCAGGTGTTTTAGTTCCGAAAGCCTGACCGGCGCATTTCCTTTGATCAGGGTTGCAATTTGAAACAGACGCGAGTAGAAAAATAAATACACTTAACTGGAACTGCGTCACATCAGCTGTGCCGTCCTGTCTCCTTCGGTGAATCTGGCTGAAGTAGGAATTTGAATTTTTAGAAAACAGCTCCTTTCTCCCTTTCCAGTGAACCTTTACGTGTACCGATTCAGTCCTGAATAATTTCAGCTTCCTTCACCGTGGATATATCCACTTCCTCGCAAAAATCAGATGAGGCCTCATTCCCTTGGAGGCACGGTAGTTCCTCCTCGGTGACCAATGTCCCATTCCTAAATCCGAGCGAGGTGGTTCTTCATGATGCTCTTCCAAAGGGTGTACTTTAGTCCGAAGCTCGAAGACAGACTGCGGAGAAACTTGAATTAGTGGCAACAGTCCGCACCCTTCAGGTTGAGGCGGTCAGCCTGAGAAGCTAGAATATCAAATCCCTCCAGATATCTCAGGTGGCCTTTAGGGTGTGCAGAAAATCCAAGCAGCAATTCCTTGATGTCTACAAGATTTTGCGGGATAGTGAGAACTGTCCAAAGCAACTCACACCTTACGGTTGCTTTCTCAATTTGGATTATCGTTGTAGTGACCTCAATCGTTCCGAGAAAACGACCGTTTCCTGGACACTATTTTGGATTTATTTTCCCTACGATCATTTCTGACGTCTGATATCGACCTCACTGTTTCGTTCGGTTGCGTACGTTTTAATGGACTGACTTTTCCGAGGCTTCCGTCGACCTTGTTTTGAATCGCTTTTACTTTCGTTTCTTCGCTGACTGTACGCGCACGCGGTTTGCTCTCTGCTCAACCGTTGCGTTCATTTTTATTCGGTGTACTTCTCGTATCGGTCTTGTTTTCGTGCCACGATATATAGAATATACGTTCGCATCTGTCAACCGACTTTCTTCTTCTCTGTTCGTTCGATGGAGTGGATTACATTGGTATTTCACTACGAGACCGAATAGGAGGCACGTTCGTCAGCCGCACTCGAACGTTCTCCATACATTCATGGCACTTATGCCCAGGTGTCCAACACCCTTAGGCTTTACCCATTTATAATTTGGTCCACTTGACGGTGACCAAAGGCATCAACCGGGCACTCGGTATCCCTATTGAGGTGGGCTCTACAGAGGCAGTCAAACGAATTGCCTCCTCATTCGCAAAGCTCGAGGAGGAAACGGAAGGGATCGAGGGAATATCCATTGACAGGACAATTCACCTAAATCTCAGCGGTTAGAAGGCTAAGCTAACAACCACACCAAGAGAAGATGATCCCAAGCTCACAAAGCAGCCTTTCGTCCGGGTAACTCACCTTAAGGATCGAGCCCCATGTCCACAATCAGATGTTTTCCTGCTCACTCCACATCCCGTCGCGGAAGGTACCCCGAATAGAACTATAGTCGCTAAACAACTAAGGTCCACCAAGGTTATCCCAGGCCCAAAATGGGTAATCATCCAGTAATAGTAGACGAGACTCGTCCATTCCCGAGCCCAAATACTGAGCTGCAACCTATTTCAGCTGAACGCTGCAGCAAGGAGCTCAACGCAACAGAAAAAGCGCCTGAAGCGGTCACGCAAATCAGGACCACAAACAAGTCCCCGAGTTGTGAATCTCGCAGCGCTCATAAAGGTAGACCGCAAAAGACAGCCCACTCTTTTGAAATTGGGGGACGTAGACCGCAAGCCTGGTATGACACCTCCCAGCTTGCTGTAAGTGAAAATCTACCAATTTCCCCAACAAGCTGTTTGGCCTCTAGCCCTAAATATCCTCAGCTTCCAACTCCGAAAAGGCCTCACTCCCATCCTCAAACCCTCCCGCGATAATTCCTCTTCTTAAAACCCAAAACCAGTTGTCTCTGGCGATCCAGAAAAACTCCGGAACATGTGCTCAAGTGCTGTTAGAGTAACTGACTGAGTGGGTTGAATAAGGTCCCACAGCCCTAGCTGTTTGCCGTGAATAAGGAGCCTCAAGTCATATCCTTTACAGAAAACTGCTCACCCCTGGGTTAGTTGATGATGAAACATAGTTTAAGGGACACTTCATAGCTGGGCGGAACTGCAGCAGTGGTTCTGGCGGGTCTAAACTATAGAAGGACAACTCTGGTTTTCTCCCGAAAATTCACGCATTCAATGTTTGTGCCTATCGAAACATCCCGCAGTCGTACCTCCGTCAACTCTCCCGGGATGCGTCCCATGACAGAACGCCTTCCGTTTTCCTCCATTCTGGACGATTTTCCGGCACTCAATCATACACGAACACCCCCTTCACGGGCACCACACAGTTTCCAACATCACATTACCACCAAATGTTCACCAGTCTCAGCAAGTCCTTGTCGGTTATCACCCGAGCGTCTATCGGTAGAAAAAGCAGAGCTCAAACGTATGCTAAACTCGGGGTAAATTCATCCGTCAAGCAGTCCTTGGGCCTCCCCACTCCATGTGGTTCCAAAACACAACGGTGGCTGACGCCCGCGTGGCAACCACGATGCCCTCACCAACGCCACGATACTAGACCGTTACCCAATTCTACACATTCACGACTTCTCCAACAGTTTGTGCGAAAAAAACGCATTTTCTCCGTGCTCGATCTGATGAGAGCGTATTACCACATTCCCGTCGTTCCTGAAGGTGTTTCCATGACAGTATTCACGACACCGTTTGGACCCTATAAACTCTTGCGTACGCCTCCCGGCTTGCGCAATGTCGCTCAAACGTTCCAGCAGGTACTTGTGGTCTGTTTTTCGCTTCCATTTATATTGGCGACATCCTCGTTGCTAGTACGGATGAAAACCAACGTCGCGAGCGTTCGCGCTAAGTATTCCAACCCTTCCAAGGTTATGGCATCTCGGTTAATGCCTCTAAATGTATCCTTGATGCCAAACCTTTTCAGTTCCTTGGGCATAATTTTGACGGCGAAGGTATCTAAACACCCCATAACAAAGTCAGTGCTATCCATGACTGCCCGGAACCCAAATAGTTCAAGAGTCTCCGTCGCTTCCTGGGCATTGCCAACTAATATTGTCAATTCATACCAAACTGCTCAGAGATCTTGCAACCGCTCGCCGAAATTTTGAAGAAAGGGCTGCGCCAGTTCTCAATGACCTTTGAACTTAAGCCAGCATTCCAAGCAGCCAAGCAAGCGTTGTACAAAGTTCCCACGCTCTCATACTTAAGCAATGATGGCAACGCTATTCTCGTATTGCGGACAGGTGCCTCACAGGTTGCTTTTGGCGCCAAGTTGCTACAGATTGTTGAGTGGGTCAGGCTGCCTTTGTCTATTTTCCCTCAAGTCCACAACCGTCGCAGACTAGTTACGGTGCTTTCGGCCATAAATTGCTTGCAATCCGCCTTGCAGTAAAACACTTCCGAAACATTTTGGAAGGTAGAAGCTTTATCTTATACACCGACCATAAGCCTTTGACTTGTGCAGTGGCTTCAAGCAGCGACCGTCATTGGCCCAAAGACGTCAGACGCCTTGGCTGCATTTCCTAACATACCACCGACATAATGTAAATGCGGGAATCAGGGGATTTTGTGGCTGGAGCTCTCTTTCGTCCGGGTATCCATCAGCCGGCCGGCCCAAAGTCATTCCGTTGGCCCCAGATGGCACGGGCACTCGTTTTTCTATCTCACGTGGATCAAAGTGTGTTGAAAATGGTACGGAAGGAGACCAGAGGCCCGTGTAATCACTTTGAGGTGCTTTTTTCGTGGCGTGTACAGACGGATAGCTTAGTGTATAGCAAGACCTTTTTTCCCCGCAGGCCGCTGAGGTTGGAGGATAGGTTTTATCGCGATGAACGCCTGCAGAGTTGATACTACGAGGCGATGATCTGCTGTAAAGTCATTGGCTACATGGAAGAGTGATTGTCACTTCTCAAGCCGAAATAAGGATATGGCACTTGCCACGCCATCCAGTTTTCAACCCCAAGAAAACCGAAAAGCTCTGTATGGTCTTCGACTTCTCCGCAGAATTCCGGGGAAAATCACTGAATTATTCGTTGTGACAAAGATCATACTGGAAAATGCTGTTGACTGAGGATTTTGCGAGTCAAGGCGTGTAGAGCGTCATTGTTGACCAATATAACAAGCGGGTTTTCCGAGTGAAGTTTCCAATGGGTATACTACAGGCACTAGGTTCTTCTAGTGGGAAGAAAAAAGCGAAGAAGTCTGAGAATATTGCCTGAATGCTTGTCCACTCGGGGCGATAGCATCACCCTCATGCGCGAACTGTGACCCACTGGAGACAACGGCTATAAGGAGGGTCAGTTAGCCAAAATGTTGTAGACGGCGCAAGTAATGTAATGGACGTTTGAGCAATGCGTAGCCAAATGCGCAACGGATCCCGAAATCAAAAGACGATTATCCGCGATATTCTACGATACTAGATTATTACATGAGCAATGACATCAAAAAGATACAGACCTCAATAATACGATCACAAGGACTCAACAACGAGGAGCCGAATGGCAGCGTGTGAGCAAACAGCACGTGCGTCACGCAGGTCCAGAACAAGGATGTGCCAAAGTAGCGCTCTGGGCGCGAACAAACAACAATTGGTCCATAGAAACAACCAGTTAGTAAAGATAAGCCAATGGTGTAGGCATATGAGTGATGTTGAGTAAAACACTGAATCGCGAGGGAAAAAGGGAGATTTTCCACGACCGACGGTTACAAGTAATAACCTTTACTTTCTCCGTTGTCTTGGGTTGTTTTACGACAAGGGCGCGGCCGTAAAACGTCTGAAGTGTTTTGCGGAACTACCAAAGAAAAATGGCACTTATCTCACGCAATAGGTATAGAAAACCCCGCGGATATTCGATGTCCCATCAGACAGCGATATAGCAGAAGTGTTTAGAGGGCTTGATGGTTTACCACTTCTAACGCAGCGCCCTATGGGAATAAGGTGAAAAGCTGAGACCGAAGAAGTAGTCTTTGAACCGAACTTTTCCTGTCATCCAGGTACTCATAGTGGAGTTTCGTCAGCCATCTACAGTCTGCTTGATCCCCAAGGTTTCGCTTCTCCGTAGTTGGTGCATGAAAAAGCTCCGATGCATCAGGTATGTCGGAGGCAAGTTGACTGGGACGAGCCACTTGAAACGGAGGACAGACTTGACTAGGAACAGTTCGCGGGCAAGCCGAGGAAACTTATGAAAATGGGAACCCCTCGTTGCCTACAGCCGAATTGTACGAACCAAACTGGAGATCAGCATGCTTTTCACGATGCGTATGGATTTCGTTACGGGACAGTAAGGTATGGACGGCGGAGTCTAGGAGGTGGAAGCTACACACTAAGGATCTTGCTAGCCGAGGCCCTTGTTACTCTTAGAAATTTGGTCTCCTTCTCGCTTCTCGAACTCAGTGCAGCTCTGTGGTTATTGAGGCGGTGCAGGCGAAAAAGAGGTACTTAAGTTCCAGTAGATGGTCAGCCGGGTATAGGACACACTCGGAGATTTTGCTGCTCTGCACCATTAACGTCAAAAGCCACTTAAGCACGTTCACAGCTAGCAGATTTGTGTTCATACTTGATGAAACTTCTGTAGATTAGCGGCACCATGTTGTGTGCCAACAATCCAGCAGACTTATACTCCTAGGTGCGACCAAATTTGGGCGGCTAGACTTATGGAGAGGCGGGCCTAAATTCCTGTAAGGGCCCGAGCGTGACTGGCCTGCTTACGGTTTGAGAAAACCCCCTCCATCGGAAATTGGAATCTGTGACGACAAGGCTGACACGGTATGATTGCATCGAGTTTATTCCTAATGTAAATGACCAGACCACTACCGGGAAGGGCCGTACTTGCGTGTGCATGCGTTGGTAGGGCCAGTTGACTGTGGGTCGATGGGCATGCGGAACAAATTAGAGTGAATGGCTTGGCAGGGATGAAGAAAAATTCAAATCGTTAAACGTCCGATTCGATGCGCAAAAAAACGATAAGAGCTTTACAGTACTCCCCCCCCCTCACAGCGTCGGACGAATATGTATGGATGATTGTGGAAAACTATGGGAGGTGAAGACACACAAGCTTATAAGTCTTGAGGCCAAGAGGGTTATGAGAGGAGGGTCAGTGTCAGTCTGTTGCGGGGTATTCAGATCGTTAGAATCATGAGGACTACAGCCACGGAAAGAGAAGTTGAAGTTTTCATGGAAGGAACTGAAGCCTTATAATCAGAGTCGATGCACGCTACCCGGAGGCGATCAAAACTGGAGGAGTCTGGCCGACCAGCCTCATCACTGGAAAAAATGTTTGTCGCGTGAAAAGGCGTGAAAAGGGGCCTGAATATGCTGTAGACAACGAGGGTTTAACAGCGTCAAACGAAGAAAAAACGTGAGAGCAAATACTTAGGTCTTCGGAATTATATGCGGGACGAATCGACAATCAAGCTGGAGGCGAGCGGATTTATTTCATGTGCAACCGTAGTAGCCGAAAAAAATTGGCGGGGTCAACAACATACGGACCGCATCGTAGAAACTCGCCGGGCCATCGTAGGAGTATGTCAAACCCCGAAATCAGCGGGGCAAAACCCAGAATATTCCTTGACGGCAGCACATATGGACAGTGGTTGACGGAAGGGCGTCCTTCCAAATAACAGAACAAGGGGCGGAGGTGATAGAGGCTTTCAACTCTCTATGAAAATTGGCGCAGCCCTTTCTTCAAAATTTCGGCGAGCGGTTGCAAGATCTCTGAGCAGTTTGGTATGAATTGACAATATTAGTTGGCAATGCCCAGGAAGCGACGGAGACTCTTGAACTATTTGGGTTCCGGGCAGTCATGGATAGCACTGACTTTGTTATGGGGTGTTTAGATACCTTCGCCGTCAAAATTATGCCCAAGGAACTGAAAAGGTTTGGCATCAAGGATACATTTAGAGGCATTAACCGAGATGCCATAACCTTGGAAGGGTTGGAATACTTAGCGCGAACGCTCGCGACGTTGGTTTTCATCCGTACTAGCAACGAGGATGTCGCCAATATAAATGGAAGCGAAAAACAGACCACAAGTACCTGCTGGAACGTTTGAGCGACATTGCGCAAGCCGGGAGGCGTACGCAAGAGTTTATAGGGTCCAAACGGTGTCGTGAATACTGTCATGGAAACACCTTCAGGAACGACGGGAATGTGGTAATACGCTCTCATCAGATCGAGCACGGAGAAAATGCGTTTTTTTCGCACAAACTGTTGGAGAAGTCGTGAATGTGTAGAATTGGGTAACGGTCTAGTATCGTGGCGTTGGTGAGGGCATCGTGGTTGCCACGCGGGCGTCAGCCACCGTTGTGTTTTGGAACCACATGGAGTGGGGAGGCCCAAGGACTGCTTGACGGATGAATTTACCCCGAGTTTAGCATACGTTTGAGCTCTGCTTTTTCTACCGATAGACGCTCGGGTGATAACCGACAAGGACTTGCTGAGACTGGTGAACATTTGGTGGTAATGTGATGTTGGAAACTGTGTGGTGCCCGTGAAGGGGGTGTTCGTGTATGATTGAGTGCCGGAAAATCGTCCAGAATGGAGGAAAACGGAAGGCGTTCTGTCATGGGACGCATCCCGGGAGAGTTGACGGAGGTACGACTGCGGGATGTTTCGATAGGCACAAACATTGAATGCGTGAATTTTCGGGAGAAAACCAGAGTTGTCCTTCTATAGTTTAGACCCGCCAGAACCACTGCTGCAGTTCCGCCCAGCTATGAAGTGTCCCTTAAACTATGTTTCATCATCAACTAACCCAGGGGTGAGCAGTTTTCTGTAAAGGATATGACTTGAGGCTCCTTATTCACGGCAAACAGCTAGGGCTGTGGGACCTTATTCAACCCACTCAGTCAGTTACTCTAACAGCACTTGAGCACATGTTCCGGAGTTTTTCTGGATCGCCAGAGACAACTGGTTTTGGGTTTTAAGAAGAGGAATTATCGCGGGAGGGTTTGAGGATGGGAGTGAGGCCTTTTCGGAGTTGGAAGCTGAGGATATTTAGGGCTAGAGGCCAAACAGCTTGTTGGGGAAATTGGTAGATTTTCACTTACAGCAAGCTGGGAGGTGTCATACCAGGCTTGCGGTCTACGTCCCCCAATTTCAAAAGAGTGGGCTGTCTTTTGCGGTCTACCTTTATGAGCGCTGCGAGATTCACAACTCGGGGACTTGTTTGTGGTCCTGATTTGCGTGACCGCTTCAGGCGCTTTTTCTGTTGCGTTGAGCTCCTTGCTGCAGCGTTCAGCTGAAATAGGTTGCAGCTCAGTATTTGGGCTCGGGAATGGACGAGTCTCGTCTACTATTACTGGATGATTACCCATTTTGGGCCTGGGATAACCTTGGTGGACCTTAGTTGTTTAGCGACTATAGTTCTATTCGGGGTACCTTCCGCGACGGGATGTGGAGTGAGCAGGAAAACATCTGATTGTGGACATGGGGCTCGATCCTTAAGGTGAGTTACCCGGACGAAAGGCTGCTTTGTGAGCTTGGGATCATCTTCTCTTGGTGTGGTTGTTAGCTTAGCCTTCTAACCGCTGAGATTTAGGTGAATTGTCCTGTCAATGGATATTCCCTCGATCCCTTCCGTTTCCTCCTCGAGCTTTGCGAATGAGGAGGCAATTCGTTTGACTGCCTCTGTAGAGCCCACCTCAATAGGGATACCGAGTGCCCGGTTGATGCCTTTGGTCACCGTCAAGTGGACCAAATTATAAATGGGTAAAGCCTAAGGGTGTTGGACACCTGGGCATAAGTGCCATGAATGTATGGAGAACGTTCGAGTGCGGCTGACGAACGTGCCTCCTATTCGGTCTCGTAGTGAAATACCAATGTAATCCACTCCATCGAACGAACAGAGAAGAAGAAAGTCGGTTGACAGATGCGAACGTATATTCTATATATCGTGGCACGAAAACAAGACCGATACGAGAAGTACACCGAATAAAAATGAACGCAACGGTTGAGCAGAGAGCAAACCGCGTGCGCGTACAGTCAGCGAAGAAACGAAAGTAAAAGCGATTCAAAACAAGGTCGACGGAAGCCTCGGAAAAGTCAGTCCATTAAAACGTACGCAACCGAACGAAACAGTGAGGTCGATATCAGACGTCAGAAATGATCGTAGGGAAAATAAATCCAAAATAGTGTCCAGGAAACGGTCGTTTTCTCGGAACGATTGAGGTCACTACAACGATAATCCAAATTGAGAAAGCAACCGTAAGGTGTGAGTTGCTTTGGACAGTTCTCACTATCCCGCAAAATCTTGTAGACATCAAGGAATTGCTGCTTGGATTTTCTGCACACCCTAAAGGCCACCTGAGATATCTGGAGGGATTTGATATTCTAGCTTCTCAGGCTGACCGCCTCAACCTGAAGGGTGCGGACTGTTGCCACTAATTCAAGTTTCTCCGCAGTCTGTCTTCGAGCTTCGGACTAAAGTACACCCTTTGGAAGAGCATCATGAAGAACCACCTCGCTCGGATTTAGGAATGGGACATTGGTCACCGAGGAGGAACTACCGTGCCTCCAAGGGAATGAGGCCTCATCTGATTTTTGCGAGGAAGTGGATATATCCACGGTGAAGGAAGCTGAAATTATTCAGGACTGAATCGGTACACGTAAAGGTTCACTGGAAAGGGAGAAAGGAGCTGTTTTCTAAAAATTCAAATTCCTACTTCAGCCAGATTCACCGAAGGAGACAGGACGGCACAGCTGATGTGACGCAGTTCCAGTTAAGTGTATTTATTTTTCTACTCGCGTCTGTTTCAAATTGCAACCCTGATCAAAGGAAATGCGCCGGTCAGGCTTTCGGAACTAAAACACCTGATTCTCGGAAAATTGTTGACGATAATCTGAAAAGCGATATTCAGAAAATCTGGCTGGCGTTTGACAGCTTCACCTCAACTACCACCCGAACGGGAACCTTAGTCTTTGCTTACAGATTTCCATTAATAATAAGGTCTATTGAACATTATGACCATGGAAGTGTACCTGCAGATTTTGTCGTTTCGTCACCCCTGAAAATTTTCGACGGCCCGCTCCCATCCTCGGGGCAAAATATACTTTCTTTCAGAATTTATCACCCGTCATGAATCACTGTCAAGTATCTGAAAATTGTTGTGTGCTCATTTCAGTTACGACGACGGCTATTTAGTTATTTCTCCACTCCGTACGCTCACTGCGTGTTGAACTTGTCGCGTTTTTCCCATGCCATTTTTATAGAATTTTCCTTTTAGTGATAGAACCTATTGGGCAGAATTTCTTCCCATACGGATACAGATTTCCTATATAACAATACGTTTATGATTTTTAGGGTAACCGCAATGCATTATTTCACGAATAAGCGAATCTACGTGCACTGGTAGTCACTCCCGATTGGCACCGGATTGAGGGCAAGGCTACGTGCCCCATTTCGATCTGGCTCGACTTGGGGTTAATATCTACGGTCTTTCCCAGTTCGGCTCAAATCTGTTCCTTGCACCAGATGCTCCAGGGATTCTCGCGTGCCGCAGCAGAAAAACGAAACAACATCTATCGAAGTGGTCACCACTTTTTGGCAGGTTCTAGCTGTCCAACCATCCAAATCCACCTAGCAATGCAAAGAGAACTCTTGAAGTAGCACAATCATTTTCAGACCCCACTGACCGCACTACATAACCACATACAGCTGAGGTCTTGACGTTTATGTTCTTCGTATCCCTCTTTAGATGGTGGTGATGGTACTCGCGTAAGTGACACTAAGTTCTTAAAGTGGTTTACGGGTAAGAGGCTAAGGCACTAAATTCCTAGATCTTGTCTCTTTTGTAAGCCGATCATTCCCAGTGAACTGGTATGTAGATCACTGGACGATTGGATATTGAGATGGTGGCAGAGGGTTCGGGACATAAATCTTGACAGTATCCTGCTTCTGACATATCCAGTGGGCTGGCAGAAAGGGTACTAGACAACGTAATTCTTCATACCTGTGGCATTACATTTAGGGTACAACGAGCAACGAAATATTTGGGCCCTTCGCACTGCTCCATTTCTTCAGCTTTCAGCCTTCACGCTCTTTGGTTTTCCAAAGATTTTAATAATAATAATAATAGTGGTATATTTCTCGACCATGGTCGAGACGCACGCGCAAGCGCATGATCATGGTGTATAACATTACTCAAAACAATGAACTATACAAGAATTTCAAGAAAGCTAGTCAAAATCGTCAGAGGCAAAGCAACACAGCTAGAGCTAGTTTTAATCGACCGAAATTATAAAGGTTCGCGCGGCAAATACGGTTTGGTTTCGAATCCGGGTTGGTTGGTGGTAGCCCGTGGGAATGCAAAATATGTCGTGAAAATATAGCGCTAAGGATGCGTTATAAACCAAAATAGTGCAAGCTGTGTATTACGGAGGCCCATTGAGGTTCCATGAACGGAATAAGTTATGAACATGAACAGATAAGAAATGAATGGGAGTACACCCGTGAACTTTGGTGAATATGAGGAGAACGGCTCATTATAAAGACGACGATGGCCTGGAATGACGGATATTCCCGCTCTCAATAAACGGAGTGCATCATGAAAAGGGGAGACATGAACAAACTGCGTGGAAGTGGACTGGGAAAGGTTGATGAATGTGGAGGAAACAGCAATCCATATAAAAGGTGAGTTTAGGTTCAGGATCAATAACCCGTATCATTCAGAAAAAAAAGAGCGCAACTTGAAGGCCTTGAATTGGTGAAGAATCAATTTCAAGCCGTGTAACGATCAAAAGAAAAATGACATCTTGCAAAAGAAAAATGAGTGAAAAATCTCCTTGTAGGCTCGCGCCTTATTGTTCTGTTATGCTGACAAATATATTGACTTATTGATTCTCAGTGATCTTCGGCATCATTGTTGGGAACCAAGGATGTGAGGGACAAGTGGACTCGCGTTTGGATAACGTATCGAATTTTAATGAGAGAAAATTCCTGTGTTGCGTATTCTGGCTCTGTTATTGGATTGTTTCACATGAGACCAAGGTGATGTGCAGCATCCCGTGGGTATGGTTCATCAGGCGGGGTAAGGGACGTGTCAATCAATCAATAGAAGTTTGCTTGCGAACTGTTATTTCTGAAGCCTCCAACAGTGACATCAGTAGTAGAGGTGTTGCGTTAGGAGACGTCTATCAATCTGCTTGTAAGCATTTGGGGGTGTTTTAGGTCGTGTGGCCTGATTGCAATCCCGTTTGGTATAAAAGATGCCATTAAGGTCTCAGTCGGTACAGGTCATAGTGTGGACATCGGTCACCGAAAGAGGTGCCCGAGAGAGTGGGCGACGACAAACCTGAAATAAATGGTGTTAGCAGTCTGGACGTGGTTCCAGCTGTTAGTTATGATAATAAATAGCGACAATTAATAATGAACTGGCTGGGTTTATGTGGACTGTCAGTGTTACATTTCGTACTTTGATCTGGGTTTTAATTAGAGAGCTTAAGTAACGTAGGGTTGCAGGGGGTTGATAAGTACTACTACAGGCTAGCAAGATAGCGTAAACTTAATTGTGAGCAGGCTGCGGTAGTGATTGTAGTTGGCAGGAGGCAGTGGTTACTGTTAGGTAGGGTTGTAAACCTAAGCGTGGCTTGGATGCTAGGACATCGAGAAGACCGCTTTCTAAAATGATGACGGAAGATAGAGGGGTATAGATGGAAAAGGTGACCGGTTTCCACCATGTTCTTATCTCTTTTTTTCCTTTTCCGGGCTTCATCGAGGTTGCCGTTATTCGTCAGGTACGTCGATACTCTGTTCAGGTCAATGGGTTGAAGGTCAGGGCTGTGGTAGCGATTGTATTCGACGTCGACGTGCATGCTAGGTGCGCTTATGGTGGGTATGGGGTGGTTGAAACTTAGAGCGGGGGGTGGGAAAGCGTATGTGGAGAGTCCAGTGCGCTGTCACCCCAGTCAGTCTCGAGCGTGAAGACCAAAGCTTGTCGAGCGAACAAGGGCGATGTGGGGTTTCCCCTTTCGCAGGGTCAGGTCTGAGCTGATGGGATACTTTCCCATAGATGAAGGTTGCCCAATTCCTTCACAGCCCGATGTCAGTGGTATTTGGAGATCGAATCGATCCCACGAGGTCTTTTTCGTTTCCACTGTTCTCTTTTTTTCAGTTTTATTATTATTATTATTATTTTTGTTTCCTAACAGAGGGGTGGTTGAGCCCATATAGGAACTTTCCATAGCCCCCCCCGCCCGATCGTAATTTTATGCGTATTTGTCTTTTTTCGCAACTGCTGGGGGTGGTCTGTTTTCCCCACGTTCCAACGACGCAATGGTATGGGTGCCGTTGACATCAGGGGTTTCGCTAGCATGGGCTGGGAAAATGCAGGATGGGATTATGCAACACACGGAGTAGGACAACGAACGTTGTAAAGCACAAGCTAGCATACGTGTGTCAGTCTCATACAGCGCCAGGCCATGCCTAAGACCATCAGAGTCCATTCCGGGCTAGCTGGTGCAGATGAGTTTAGCTCTGCTGATGGGAAATGGTGTGGTGCGTAAGAGAGAATATGATAGTAGTTGGTGGATGGTAGATACAGAGGTGAGACGAGAGGAAAAGCCACCAGGTAAGTACTAGCAGGTGGGCTTCTGGGATAATAGATTCTGGAATGAGGTGATTAAGAAAGGCGAATTGAGGCCGGGCATAAAACCCAGGTGAGTGGTGGTAGCCAAGATGAACGGGAGAGGAGTGAAAGGATCGAGTAAAGAGGTAGACGGCGGAACTCAGTGTCCTAGGGTCCGAAGCCACGTACTTATTTGCTGTGGAGACATCTAAGACTAAGAAACTTAGACTGGTTGGCAATAGAACAGGAACATTGTCTAAAATTAGGAGAACCGGCAAGCATTAAACTAGGTATAGTTATAAAAGTCAGCAAACTGTGGCTACAGTAGTATAGATTGTAAGCAATATAACGTAAAAGAGAATAGTTGCCCTGGCGTTTGTCATCGGGTGAGAAATGAAAGTTCTAGTGCAGTAATCCTAGTAATCAAACCCGTTTTCGTAGGCCACCTCTTTGGTGACTGTCTGGCCGGTAAGAAGGATCACATTGGGAACAGTCAAGAACTGATCCAGCGAGCCTCTGAACTGGGAAATTGAGAGACTCTCGCGGATGTTTAGCGGGAGTTTATTCCATAACTTTGGGTATTTTATAAGAAAAACGTTAGATCTTAACGCTAGTTTTGATCTAGGAATAGAGAGCTGCAATGACCGATGGCGTAGAGCATAATTCGTGGAGGGAGTGAGACGAATGGATTCGGTACACGAAAAGGCCGTACGGTGGTACAGCTTACACAGGAAGCACAAATTGAGCTTCATGCGACGCAACCATAGAGGGTCAAGATTGAGTAGGATGCATCGATCCTTGTAACACAGACTGGAGGAAAAGCCTACTAATTGTTTGGTGAATTGGCGTTGCACGGACTCCAGAGAAATGCGGTCGGATTTCGTCATGTTGGTAAAGATAATAGGACGATATTCAAGGAGACTTGTAAGTGAGCAGTTTGCAATCATTTAGCCGAAAGGTTCTGGAGATGAGACCAGTGGTTCTCGTCTTTGCAATCTGTAGCGGAACATTGTCAGAAAACCTAAAGCTGCAAGAGTAATGAAGATCAAGGTCTCGAACTAAAGGGCTGTACGAGATGGGTAGGTCGTGGATAAGCAGGGTTCCGGGGGCCACTTGACATCTGAATGTTGTGTAGCAGCTCTTTGAGGTCGAGACGTCCATACTCCATGAATTGCACCAATCCCCGAGTCGCTTTAGGTCACTAGAAATTTCATCTAGCATATTGGACATTGAGAAGGTGACAGAGGGTTCAGGATATAAATCTTGACAGTATCCTGCTTCTGACATATCCAGTGGGCTGGCAGAAAGGGTACTAGACAACGTAATTCTTCATACCTGTGGCATTACATTTAGGGTACAACGAGCAACGAAATATTTGGGCCCCTCGCACTGCTCCATTTCTTCAGCTTTCAGCCTTCACGCTCTTTGGTTTTCCAAAGATTTCGCGGACAGCTATGAGAGATATGGTGGATTACTCGAAAGAAGGAAGAAGACAAGGGAAAAAGTAAGAAGGTACAAAGATTTGGAAATTGGCTTGAAATGGCATTGATGATAGCTCCAGTGAAGGTGAATCTGCCCCAGCTTGAGAAGTGAGACTGTAGGCACTCTGCCGAACTAGGACTGTATCTGAAAGGCGACTTATATGCCCAATGTTTCCACTTATTCAGTTCGAATCCAAAAAGGTGAGAGTCAGTTATATTTTTGGTGGTGGTGGGTAATATATTATGGCCTACTGTGCGGCAACGGGGAGGCTGGTATCTGCATTATTTCTTTCCCGGTAGTTGACTTCGTCTTCATATCTGGTCCTCGGTGTCCACGTGGACCCTTCAGAACATAAATGACTTCGGCGGTCTATTATCGCTCCCCACTTTTAAGTGAGCCTCTACTGCCGGAACCCAAAGATTTCCTCTATCACGATGCATCCAACAGCAAGTAGCTTGAGATAGGGACCAGCCGGAAAGCGCAATATATGGGCCTTTGTTTTCTGCCTCCTAAGAATTGTCCACCGGGTTAATAACCACAGCCTCAATGAGGTAACATTTTGGGCTTTAGGGTAGCGTTTGGTTGCCCTGTGTTTCTGTTAATAATGGTTTCTTCCCTTATAGTCGCGCCACACGTGTCGTAGAGCTCAACCTGTGTGCGCTGCCATGGGATATTCAATCAGTAATAACCCCATAAAAATGTGTGGAATAGGGGTGTGAAGTTATGTTGGTTTGATTCTTCCTGGTTGGTTTAACATGCAAGAGCTTTGATCCGTTTCTGCGGCGAAGTGAAGAAGAGCTGAAATTCTGCATGATCCACTTTCGAACCAAGCTGCGCGTCCTATATTTTTATTTACTGGTAAAAGTGTTTCTTCCGATTTGGTTTCAAGCAATGCCCTTCCGGATATTCAGGGGTGATGTGATGGTCCGTATTTCTAGAATTGGTCTTCAAACTAGAAGCCCAAGGAACAGTTTGCTTTCCTTTTATATCGGCCCTCGTCTGGTCCCCACCAACGACAATGGGAGTTTATTCCATTCATTCACTACTAGCTGGGCAAAAACGAATTGCCCAATGAACAGCGGTATGCTCAGCCGACCGCCATGCGAATCGACCTCTGCGCCGACCATGGAGGTTGCCTTATGTACCTCCCACGGGTGGCAGCTAACGCGAGCAGACTGGAAGCATCTAAGACGACACGGCCAGTTGTTGTCAGCCCGGCCATCCTGGAACCCCTAGCCTATGCACTTGTGGGATTTCTGACCGCACCATTTAATGTAATGACGGAGAACAGTGGTATCCCGTTAAACTGAGCAAGGTCCACGGCATGCCCACTCCACAAAAGCTGAGAAAAAGAGCGTTGCTTGAACCACCGTCTGGTGAGCCTCACCTGTGTAGCCCTTAAGGTGATCCGAAGAATATTGAGGAAGGGGATATCAGCTCACATGATGGCAAGTTACTTATTGGAGCAGAGTTACCTTGATTTCGTATGGCGACGTTCATGGCTAATCAATCAGCTGAATTTCCTGGAGGTGGTAAACGAGAGACTAGTTACGGAGGAGGAAGTGGAGAGCTGTTACCTTGACTGTAAAGACCAGATGCACAGTTTCTGTTCCTGGTGAGGTTACACCAATGATTCAACACTGGAGACACCAAATAATGGGACTCACGCGTCCTGGATAGCTCATTAGAGCCTCCAAGCAAGGTGTAGTCCGAATAAGAGCACAGCGCGATAGGTCTGCAAATTCTACGGTACCATTCATAAGGTGAAACACAGAAACATAACGATCTCACATTTGACAGTAAGCTTAAGTCACTATCCACCACACGTGTGAGGAAAATTAGGATAAAGTCTGTAAAGAAGGAGGAGTTGAAGAAAAACGAGTAAAAAAGAGGAGCCCGTCTTATGGTCCATCTAAAAGCTACAATCTTATTTAAGCTCAAAACAAAACTTCAAGGGCTTAGAGCCAACAATCAGCGTAAACAGGCCAAAAACCTGTGATCTGACAAGGCGAGCGAGAAAATGGAACCGAACCGTGATAAAACAGAAATGCCTTGAGTCAGCGCCACTCGATACCATACCGGGTGTCCGCAAAGTTATCTCAGTAAGAAAGCACGAAACCGGGGGAGAAGATAAACGCCTGAAGAGTAGATTGATTGCCGGCAACGAATCAGTGTCAGCACGAATTTGGTTTTAGAGTGGGGTATGAAATCAGCCAGGAGGTATATGTAGGCAAAAAGACGTGAAATTTTCAGTCGAAATGTATGTGGCTTAAGGCGACAAAATACACCTCACTCAGCACACCATCGCCTCCGAATTGAAAAATTGGAAGCTTTCTATTCAAGCTTCTAAATTGCTACTTTAAGTGGAAAATTCATAACGGTTAGAGACTTTCAGACTTCAGTATAGGAGGGTATGTTTCAAGGGATTTTCCTGCTCAGGGGCGCATTCTAGATTTCCAAACTACGGTCTGTACTGATTATTAGGCTCAGAAGAGACCATACCGCAGGGTTGGAGAACGCTGTCTTTGTGTTTGCGGACGATGACGAAGTGGTCGCTTCCAAATGGAAGGAATGCCATTGTCTTGCAGAATGGGATCTGCAGCCGAATGCCGAAGAATGCTTGCACTTGGCGCGTGACAGATGGATTTGATCTTTGAGGCGTTCGGGGCCACCGAGGGAAGAAGTTGTAATGACCTCGATCGTTCTGAGAAAATGACTGTTTTCTAAACACCATTTTGGATCTATTTTCTCTACGATCTTTTCCGACGTTTGACATCGACATCATTGTATTGTCCGGTTGCGTACGTTTTACTGAACTGACTTTTCCGAGGATTCCGTCGACCTCGTTTTGAACCACTTTCGCTTTCGGTCGTTCGCCGATTGTACGCGCTCGCGGTTCGCTTTCTGAACAGCCGTTGCGTTTTGTTTTCCGTTCGGTATATCTCTCGTATCGGTACTGTTTCGGTGCCACGATATATAGAATACACCTTGCATCTAAAAACTGACTTGTTTCTTCTCTATTCGTCCGATAGAGGGGATAACGTTGGTATTTCGCTGCTAGACTCAATAGGAGACACGTTCACTAGCCGCTCTCGAACGCCTTTTATAAGGTAAACATCTCACAAGCAAGTAATGCAAGAGATCTGCAGGTTGTATTCACCGACGATTTCAAACCAAATGAGCAACTTCGCGTGGCATCTCAGAGTGCCTCCTTAGCGGTGGCACCTGAAAACAGCAGCAGCGACGAGCAGGCGAAGGATTCTTTTACAATATACAAAATGTTTGTGCATGTCCATCCAGTGATTCGTATCCAAGCTTATGGGTCGTACATGGTAAGAGACCCTAGGATCACAAAGCTGGAGCAATACCGTTTCACCGGATGTTTCTTTTACCTACAGGGGCTCAGTCATGAGCAGCCCCTCGAGAGACAGGATCTATACTCATTGGAACGTGGGGGCTTTGGGGCGGACCGATAAAACGTCCAAAATAATGAGCAGAATGGTCGGTGTTCGCAAAGGAGTGAGACAGCTATTGACGCCCAGCAACAGCGCCGTCGTTCGAGGATATGACCTTACGTTAAGGAGGGAGGAAGTCAGGGCTTGTCTGGCAGCAACCGTTTTCTCAGTTAGGGCAATCAACGATTGGAATAGACTATTAGGCGCGGTTGTTGAAATATCAACGGCGAAGGATTTCAGGAAATGGCTTGATGGAAAATGGGACAACGTTTTTACCGTAAGTGGGTAGTGAGTGGCACCACATTTCTGAGGCATTTTTTTACTTGAGTCCTCTCCTCAGCCGTGCCCCTCCATTGCCACCTAGTTTATCATTTCGTTCCCGTTGTCGGTTTTCTGCCCAGTTGCTTTGGGTGATCATTTGTAACCCACGGTCTTATGGATGACTGGCCAACAACGAGCAACGAGCACCATGCACAACCATCTGGCTGGTGCACAGTGGCTGTAGGTTTTTCGTTTTCTTCGCTATTAGACTAAGTAAGGTTTTGCCTTTCCGCTTGCTGTCACACCGGGAGATCCAAGAGGCTCACAGCGCAAAACTTGGCTGGTTCGCACAGTTTTGCAGCGTGGTAGAATTGCTTAGCTCAAAGTGCAAGAAACTGTAAGTGTATTGGCTCAAGCCACGAATCTTGTGGACGGACCTGACCTGATCTGTTTCTGACTGGGGTCCAGGCCGGGCAAAACGGCCATGAAGCTCAACAAGGAGGAACAACGACAAGACGAAAGGATGTCAGTCGTATTGCTCGCAAACCAGGTCAGTAATGCGTCGAAGGTGACGAGACATTCGGCTTCTAAAGCATCTTCAGATTAGCATCAACTCCTATAAACCCAAACGCACGTCAGCATGATACGGCGCTCTTAAGTGCCACTGGTTTCATATTTGAAGTCTCGAGGCCAATCGCGTACTAGAAGATAGGTCGCGTGATGCTGTGTTAATGGGGTCCCGCCCTACTTTTCCTCTTTGTACTACTTCCGAGGGTGGATAGTCCGTTAGGGCTTGCGGTGAGTCCGCCGCCACAGCAAGTGATACGGCGAGGTACATCGTCAGAGCTGCGCACGGGGTTGGCTTAAACCAGTCAAAACCACCGGGAACAGGTTAAGAGGAGGCTTTTTGTGATTTGTCGGCTCCTAATCTGACAATCCTTTTTATTCATTTTGAGGCATTTATGCAGGTCGGTTGCACAAGGCATTCAACGTGCTTCCTCGCAGTCTTGGTGACTTTGCTACCTTGGCTTCCACAGTTCAGGGTGAGAGCGATTTCAGTAAATCCTATCAGTTCGGGTATTGCCGATAATACATGGGCGTCCAAATACTTTGAACCCAATAAGGGCAGTCCCGAGTAAGCTCCATGGTTAAGTCTGGCCTTGTGTTCCCCTGGAAATAAAACTTTTCAGATCCTTCGAAAGGACCATTTTTAACCGAGTCAGTGCGTTCCTCCGCTGCCGGCTGAACCCAGCCAGCCTAAGCAACTTAGCTGGTGAGATGGTAGAGAATCCCACGGGTAGTTGACCTCCTCAGCTGATATGCCATTCGTTCCAAGAAAGTTTCTTCCACCGGCTGGTAAATGGCGCCTCCCCCGTCCTATTAGAAGAACTCTGGACGAAAGCCCAGCCTTTTCACTAGGCATAAAGCCACAGATCTTGGCGGCGATGGGGTTAAGCAGCTACCTTGGTCTTCTGGCAGTCCCTCGTCCGAAAGCAACAATCAAGAGTGAAATAGATGTTTTTCGTGGCACTTCCAGTTCGCTATATGCTTAAGAATGTCGAGCCCTCATTACACTTGAGGCACTGTCCATAAAGAGACTCTGTCTCCCTTTACTCTCTTTTCAGCTCGGTGAATCCGACAGACCATTGAGTATTTCATCAAGGGCCGAGACAACTGGGCTGTGAGCATAGAACCCGTACGGTACTCCAAGACTTCATGACCTGTGGGGCCTTAAATGGTTCCCCACTTGAAGCCGGGGTCTGATTGCTGGTTATACCTGATAGTGCACCGGGCCTTCGTGGACATGGGGCATATACCCCTTCTACTGCACCCATGCATGAGCATGCAATAAAAAAATCCCACAACTGTGGACTATTCAAAGAAGGGAATAGCAGGTTCGGACCGGAAGAGGTCTCAGTCCAGAATGCTAGAGAAAGGCTGAAACTTCGGAAGCAGGTTCTCCACGGCAGAACTTCGGAATCTGGAATATCTGAAGCTCTGTGACCCTTAATGACGATAAGAAATTCCAGGTGACCCAAACTTCCTTTGACTGATCGATATACTATCAGCCTACTTGGACGGAGCTGCACGTATTCTTTTCATTATATCTCGATCGCACTTTTCGCTCTCTTGTCTAGTTGCCTTTATAATGGTCCGTAGTGAAGGAAACCGTGGCAAGTGGTGGTTCTCCGACCAGTAACAACTGTGGCAAACCCAAGAATGCAAGGGACGAGTTGGGCGAAGGTATCCAGTGTGACTGTTTCTGCACTTGGTTCCACGTTAAAAGTAGAGACCTAAAGGCGGCCCCACACAGCATTTACTGCGGGCACGAAGAGTCAGACTGGCTCTTCCCAGACTGTCGAAAACCCCTGCACGTTGGAGTCATGTACGAGAATTCCATCGTTGAACTGAACATAACCTTCACCTCACCTAGGGAGACCGACCCCACTCGCGGTACGTCTCCTGGGGTGGACAAAGTAAGCGCCAGGACCCTTAGTATTGTCCCAGACTTTGACGCTTCTCAGCTATTTGCCTGGTGGAGAATGAAAACGCGGACATTTTTGAGGATTTTCGGTCAATCATCGCTAGTCAAGAGGCCAAAACCGGAGCAAGCGAAGATGACGACCCACTTCGTTCTTCCCTGAAGCTTGGCACTGAACCCAAGGTAGGTGGCGGGATTAAAAGATGAAATGTCACATCGAAAGTTAAAACCGCTTTGCTACCTCCTAGTGCTCCTGGAGACACTATTTTAAGGGATGAACCCATTAACTTGAGTAACAGAGTCTCGGAAGTCGAAGGAAGGAACAAAATGTCCGCCCATTCCTTCACCAAACTCCGGGTCGAAGGTGAGGCAGCGCTCAGAAGGAGAAGAAATGAGGCAGTTACTAGCTGGGCTGAACCAGTTTTGAGATGGTAAGCAAGGGGAAAAAGCGCCGAGGCTCCAGGTAGTTGGCCTCATGGGAACAACCGGTATACTTGGCTATGTGGCCGTAAAAGGCTTCCTCCGGTTCAACAAGCTGAAGGATCCCCAGGATGGTCAAGATAAGGGGCCCAGGCCGGTTGTCTTGGAACTCGATAATTCAAAATACCGGGATGGCATTTTATCGGCTGCGCACGAGATCAGGAGCACCAAAAAGGGTAGTCCATCCCTCCGACCCGCCTCTTCGAGCGAGAGAACGGCCGACGACCCCACTTAAAACCCCCACGGTGCCTCAATATGGCTATTCGCCGCGCGCCAGGAGTTCGGGTAGCTCGAAAGTCACTGTTGCCATACGCTTGTACAGGGGAATCCTCAGCGAAGTTCGAAAACACGAAGGGGGAACCATTGGAGAATGTGGGTAGCCCATCACCATTGGGTCCACGACCTTCACAAGCTGCCGTAAAGAGTGCCCCGCAAACAAAAGCCAAGAGATTACTGGAGAGCCCGTCTTAGAAAAAGGGAAAGCAGCTCGGACATAAGCTCCGGGCATCCGGAACCCTTGGAATTTAGATAATGGGCAGGGGCTGCTCGGCTTCAAGTAGCGCACATAAAAGCAGCAAGCTTGGGTAACCAATGGTCGGAACTTGGAGCTCGCACACCAGACTTGTGTGTGATAGGGGTCACTGATACCTGGATTCAACCTCGGGAAAACATCACGCACCAAATACCTCCCAACTTTGTAGTCAGCCGCGCAGGCAGGCCACATAGACTGCTGGGTGGAGGAATAGTGCTTCTCACTCGAGGGCACTACCTCTAGTGGGAGGAATCAAAGCGGCATTTACCCCATATACGAGCCAATTTGGTTATCTCCTTAGCTTGCCGCACAGAGCTGAGAGTTGTCTGTATGTGCTGTAGATCGTTGCCTCCAACAGAGGAAGGTGGTCAGTTAATGATATACATATGGCATATCACTGGTTTATTTTGGGGGGGGGGAGTTCTGATAGGTGAGGACCTCAAAGCGCCAGAGGTAGCTTTAATAAACTAAATAGCCCCTACGGACTCTTTCGGCCGCGGCCTGCCTGGCTACATATGAGTAAAGGTCTGAAGCAGTATGTTACCGAAGCGACCAAAAGGAGGCAGGGGTCACTTCCGTCCACCCTGGACCTTGCGATCAGAAGGGACCCACAGGAAGCGTCGGACTTTCAGGTTGAGGGTTGGTTAGGAAACAGTAACCACGGAGTAATCCGCCTCAAAGTGAATCTGGGCAGATTAGTACCCCCGGACTAGGAAATGCCTAGGGGCTTCTTGGTAGGCCCGATAATATTGAGAGAGCTTATGGCTGAAATCGAAGGGAAGGTTGAACTGGGTGATAACTATACGGAGCGGCTTTGAGTGTACGGTAGAGATAACCACATGTCACCAAAGTTCAACACAGATACTGCTGGGAAGGTACGTGGGACTGGCGCTCGGCCATGGTGGACTGGTTGGGTCCGAGAGGATATTCAGAAGAATTAAACTTGGGCAATTTACCAGAACGGTTGTGGCCACATACGCTGCCTGCGGTGTCCAGCAGCAACAGCAAAGTCGGGTTAGATCCAGAAAGGATAGGGAAGGAAGTATGAGTAGCGTCTAGCCAAAACAGCTGGATCAAACCAGAAGATGTGTTACATTTACGTGCTGTCCAGGATGACTCTAAGAGTGGCCTTTGGAAACATAGAGGATCCCCATGTTCGAGCGGCCACCGACAATCTGGAGAGGTAGAATTACTCAGGCGACACTTCCGGCAGGTGTACAAATGAGAGAACGGGACCTCAGGCCTTCCGCGGATAGCTACCGCGGCCGATCCCCAGATGCCAGGGGAAGCCATCACAATAGGTGAGGTGCCCAAGGTTCTGAGTGGCCAGGCAAGGGCTAGGGAAGCAGGTGCCGATGGTATCAATTCGGCAATCTTCCAGCCTCAGAAAACGTTTTTGGCTCAACCACTGACAGCGTTGTTCAACGTATTCCTCGACGGAATATGTTTGCCGCTGGATTGACTCAAGGCGGTGGTTCCTCCCCCCCCAATCCACAAAGCCGAAGGCAGAGAAGCCTGTCTCAACTGGACCTGAACTGCATTACACCGGCGGTGCTGTTGTCTACCTCCGTGGGTGTAGCCGTTTTTGAATTTTTTAGAGCACGCAGCTCGCCCCTTTCATTTAAGTCGATCTTTATGTGCACTGATTTGATCCTGAATAATGTCAACTTCCCCCACCACTGATACAACCACTTCCTCAGACGAGGCTACTTTCCCCATGAGGCAATGTGATTCCCCTTCTATGGCCAGTGTCTCATTCCTCAATCCGGACGAGACGGTCTCTCATAATGCGCTGGCAACGGATGCACTAAAATGTGTAGTCCAAAGTCAGGCTGCAGAGTAGTTGAGCTAAAGGCCACTGTCCGCACCCTTAAGGATGAGTTGACCAGCCCAAGGAGCTTGGTTATCAAATCCCTCCCGGTGTCCCAGGCAGCCGATCAGGTGTGTAGATATCTAAGCATCAAATTCTTCATATCGCTTAGATTTCGAAAGACACAGAGAAATGCTCCAGG
Source organism: Fasciola hepatica (assembly GCA_948099385.1). Classification (NCBI taxonomy): domain Eukaryota; kingdom Metazoa; phylum Platyhelminthes; class Trematoda; order Plagiorchiida; family Fasciolidae; genus Fasciola; species Fasciola hepatica. The sequence goes on from CANUEZ040000177.1 coordinate 656,708, forward strand.
CGAGTCACACTTTTGGGGTCGCTTTCTCCACTCGGATCACCCTCATGACATCTGTGCCATGGTGTTTGACCGCCTTAGGCTCACTTCCCCACTTAAAAGTCGGTCCACTTGGCTGGTAACCAAACAAACCAACCGGGCATACGGTGTTCTAATTTAAATCAGCTCCATAGAAGTAGCCAAACAAATTGCTTCCACAGCCACAAAGTTCGAGGAGGAAGTAAAAGGGCTCAAGGGAGTGTTCATTGACAAGCCACTTCATCTAAGGCTCCGCAGTGTGAAGGCTAAGCCAGCGACCCCACAAAAAACTGATCCCAAGTCTGGAGTGCTGCCTGTCGTGCAGGTGACTCTCCTTGGGGATGGAACTGCATGCCCACCAACCGTTGCCTCCCTCCTCGCTCCATCTCCGGTAGCTTAAAGTACCCCCAGTAGTAGACCTAGTGCTACTAAACGCATTACGCCCACAAAAAGTATCCTAGACTCCAGCATTGCTAATAAGACTGTATTAACGGAGGCGACTCGCCCATCCTTGAGCCCAGACACAGACCTGCAACCCGTTTCTGCTTAAAGCGGCAGTGGGGAGGTTAACGCAAAAGAAAAGATGTCTGGTGCGGTTATGCAAAACAGGATCAGTGACAAGAAAACTCAGAGCTGTGAATCAAGCAGTAGGCACAGAGGCAAACCACAAAAAGCAGCCCATCCCTTTCTGAGACGTAAGGATGCAGACCGTCCGCCTGGTATGATACCTCCCAGTTCGCTTGACGTCAAAACTTACCGTTCCCCCAAACAGCCTGTTTACTCTCTGCCCCCCCCCCCAATATCCTCAGCTTCCAACTCCCCCAGAACCTCCATTCCACCCCCAACTCCCCCTCGTCCCCCCCTCAAACCCGAGATCAGTTGTTTCCGGTGATTCTGCAACAACTCCTGAGCATATGCTCAAGTGTTTTTACAGCAATTGCCTGAGTGTGTTAAATATGATTCCGGAACTTTGGCAGCTTGCTGTGGATGAGCCTCCGATCATGGCCCTGACAGAAACCTGGCTCACCCCTGATATACTTGATGCCAAAATATCCGTCCCGGGATACTTCGCAGTAGGGCAGGACGCCAGTAGAGGTCGTGCCGGCGGGGTCATCATATACTGCGATAATTCGATCCCTCCTCCCACTATACTGATAACCCCTACCTTTTCATGCAATGATTATTTGTGGGCTGTGTTTACCCTTCTAGGACAGACACCCTACTGCTTGGCGTGGCCTACATTCCTCCCGCATACAATTCAACTGATAGCCTAGGTCTCATAGACTTGTTGGGCTCCGCAGACTTCACCCATCTGCTAGTCACTGGTGACTTCAACTCATCCAGTATCAACTGGGAAAGGGATGACGCCTCGGATGTCACCTTTAAAACCCCTCCTGGATCTCGTACGCAAAACCTCATGAGTGCAAAACGTAAAAGATCCGACTATATATCGCACAGGACATGCTCCGTCCCCACTAGACCTAATCATCACCAATGAATGGTTCTAAATAGACGTGGTTCACTACTTGCCGCCTCTCGACAAAAGCGATCACATTCTCATTTGGTTAGATTATATCGTGAAATAGCCTCCTCTTCCCTCAGAAATCAAAATTTTGAGATCTTCAAAAGGACTAGTTTTGACTAAGGCCGTGCATTTATTCGCTTCCAGCTAAATTCAGCTAACCTAGGTAACTGTGCCGATGAAATGGCGGAGAATCTCACAGAGTTGGTTTCCTTAGCTGATAGGCTATTTGTCCCCAGAATTTGTCTTCCACGGACCGGTAAGCGGACCCTCCCTCGCCCCATTAGGCGCATTCTAGACGAACGCGCACGCTTCTTTGCTAGATATAAAGTCACAGGTCTTGCGCGCGATGCAGAAAAATTCAGGATTATACGCAACGTATGCAAAAAACAAGATTAGGTTCTATCAGAATGCAGTCCAACAATCTGTACTTGCTCGAGCTCGGGTCAATAAAGCATTTTTCTTCCAGTCCATGCGCCATCTAAGTGGTACAGCTCTGACGCCACTAGCTCTCAAGGATTGTGCCAGAGCCTTAATCACCTCCCCAGCCAAGTAGCCGAGGCTTTCAGCTCCTACTTCCGTACAGTTTAAGCTCCCTGCCCATATCATCCCACCCCACCATGCACCAGTTATTTCTGGTCACTACAATTAACCACGTCACTATTCCCATCGGTGCAGTCGCACAAGGTTTCCGACGGCCCAACCAATACTGCTCCATTGGTCCTGACTTAATTCATACCAGCGTTCTCATGGAAACCGCGGACATGTTAGCTGCTCCGTGTGCATCTCTTTACAGCGACATGTTGACGATGGAGTTCTCCGCAGTAGCCAGAAAAAAGCGGTCATCGCACCTCTCCATATGAAGGTTAGTGGGCACCTTGCTGCTAGTCACAGACCCATAAGTTTAACTAGATTCACCAGCAAAATTTTCGAGGGAACTCTTAAGAGTGCGGTTCTCTCCCATCTGCATAGAAATAGGATCCTCTCCCCGTCCTAACATGGGTTTCTTCCTGGCAGATCACGCATCACCAATATGCTTACTGCCATGGATAGTCGACGAAGGCCCACGATGATGGCTAGCTCACACACGCTGTATTCATCGATTTGCCAAGACCTTCGACAAGGTCCCCCATGCCCCTCTTCTTTATAACATACGGGATTACAGGCCCCATGTAGGTCATCTTAAGCAGCTGCCTTACCGACCGCACTCCTGTGGTTAGGGTGGGGAACATTTTCCTCAACCCATCCCAGTAACAACTGGGGTCCCCCAAGGGTCGGTCTTAAGTCCTCTTCTTTCTTGATCCACATAAACGATCTTCCGACAGCCCTTCCTGCGAACATTACCATGCACGTAGACGATATAACCCTCCGAAATTCAAGCGTTGAAAACCTGCTAGTTGCAGTTGATGAAACGAAACGCTGGTCCGAGGATTAGAACCTCCCAGTTATTGATGACAAATGAGTGTGTGTATTTCGGCAGAAAGACTGGTCACACGTTTTCCATTAACGGAACAATCACACTGCTCAGGGTTGACCAACAAAAGGTGCTCGGTTTCTGGTTAGATCGTAACTTCTTCTTCTCTCACCTCCACCAACTTGCGAGCAAGTCTGCCTTTCCAGTCCTAAATATGATTCCAAAGTCTTTCCCGAGCATCTCTGGGAATGGCTTCCCCTTAATTTTCGGCAAGTATATCAGACCTCTGCTGGAGTACGATAGTCAGATAGTGCACTGTGGTCCTGTCCGAGACCGTGAGATCTTAGAAAGAGTTCAGAGGGCCTCCACCAAAGCAGTATGGGGCCTGCCCCATCTACGTTATCCCGTCCGCCTCTCACTCCTCAATCTCTATCCCCTTGACTTACGACGCGTAAGAAGTGGTCTGTTTTTGAAGTTTCACCTTTTTATGTCAGGTCAAAGCGATTGCTTCTTCTCCGTCTGTCCGGCCCCTTCTCTCCGTAGTCACAGCAGAGAGGTCTTTAAACCGAGACCACGCATTTCCCTACGAATTACCTTCTTTAGCTATAGGGTCATTGCTTTGCGGAACGCTCTTCCGGAAGACATTGTCCTCTCTCGCAGAACACAACTATCTGTAAAAAAGTTAGACCTCTACCCGGGTTTCTCCTAGTAGTTCCTGATTCGCAAAACGGTGAAACAGAGGTCTTTCATTGCACTGCCATTCCGCTATATGTTCCTGAATGTCGCACCCCCTTCCACTTGAGACACTGTCAACAGTGAGACAATGCGTGGTTTTATGTGTATTTCGTTTTTGTTGCCGCCCCCGCCCCCTTCCCCGCTTCTTTTTACTCTCATTTCAGTTCGATGAATTCGACAGAAGATCAAAGATTTCCGCGAGAACCGGGACAATTGGGCTCAAAGCCTCGAATCCGTGTAGTACTTCAAGGCTTCAAGGCAACTGTAGGTCCGTTCTTTCAACTGCAGTATTGCTGAAGGAGACCGAGCGGGTTTTGCAAGACAGGAATGCCAACCAGATGGCTACCTACAGGTTGGTCGGGACAACCCAGCATGGTTTCGTTCGCCAGAGATCCCGCTTGTCAAACCTCATGTGTTTCGTTGACGAGGTAACCCGAAATTAGACCAGCGGGATGGGGTACTGGTCTGCTACCTTGACTTCCAGGGGGCATTCGACCTGGTCATCTATTTTTTGTTGCTGATGAAGTTGACAGCTTTCGGCTGGTCTCCTGAAAGTCGCTGCGTGGATCCATAGGTCGATCACGGGTGGGACTTTTAGGGTCAAGTTGAAGGGCAGCTTATCCTAAGATGGGTATTTGCTGGGCGGTGTGCCCCAGGGCCCCGTTCTCGAAAATATGTCGTCAGTCGTATTTATAACCGACCTAGTAGTAAGCTTGCAAAACCCATACTTTGCGTTGGCTGGTGATGCAAAATTAGGTGGCTCTGTAGCAGTACATTCTATACACCAGGACACGAATACAGCACACCGCTGGTCGGAAGGACTGGGACTTTCCGCTAAATGCTGCTAAGTGCACCCTCTTAGCGGATGGCGGGGGCCTACAACCGACTAGACACCTTGGACAGGCCCACGAGTGCACAGAAGTCACGACAGTGACAAAAGCAAAGGATCTTGGGATAAACGGATAAGACAACCTCTGACCCGCAGAACGGTGTTGCGCGGCCATTCAGAAAGCCTCAGGAGAACTTCACTGGCTCAGAAGAACCGCTGCATCCAGAAAAACCGGGGTTCGTCCGCAGCACAACAAGGTGTCACTATGGCCGCACGTGGGGCACTGTATCGTGGGCGTGGCAGACCTTTCTCGATAAAGGAAATCAGTCTTCTGGAACAGGTTCATCGACGTTTCACATGGTGGTTCGCAAGCCTGAGGAACCCTGCATTAGATCAGGGACTGGAGGCATTGAACGTGTTTTCGCTCGAGAGCAGGAGGCATAGATGAGGCCTGAGCAAAGCTTCTGGGATCCTTGAGGAGTATGTTGATCTCCAGGGTTGGAATACACCGCCTTTAGGCCTCAGAGACTTTCCGGCCACCCGAGGGCACCCATAGAATATGGCCAAGGGTGGAGCTTTGAGCCACCTGAGAGGGAGTTCCCTTGCCATTAGAGTTATAAACGGCCGAAGCCGGCTCGAGGTAAAACAAATGTGGATTATAAGCATCCGCTGGACTCCAGCTGGGACAGTGCATTCGGTGGAACACCTGGCCTCGCTAGTCATTATTCTCTTTCACTTCTCCTGTCGCTATTGCCACTGTTACCGCCGTAATTCCACAGTCAAACTTTATCTTTTTCCATTCTTACGGTTTCAGATTCAAACTTCACCACCTCTTCCATCCGCCGTTGCCTACCACCCTTCTGCCAGTACTATCCCGCCCCTTCTCTCCCCACCTGTAACTTTCGACCTTCACAACTTTCGTCCACGAAGTAGAAGTGGTGCTAACTGGAAATCACTGAAGGACAGTGGTCCTACGAGTCCCCTAAGATTGGGGCACAGCGGAGCACGGTCTCCTCTTCCTTTTTTCTTTACCCCGAAGAAGACTCTGTTAAGTCCACCCGTCGCTGCACTGATTTGTCCAAGAAGCTTACCGCGCAAGGTCAGGGGCAAACTCGGCGCTCCACTGCCTCCTTTCTGTGAACTGATCTGGTTTAATTTGAGGCCCCGGATGCCGGGTACCAACTAGTTCCCCAGAACGGCCTAAGGAACAGGCAACAAGCCAAAAGTTCCGCAAATTTCCAAAAGGCGGTTAGATTCTGTGGGATAAGTGGTGGACGGTTTTTAATGAAACAAAGTTGAGCAGTTTTAGGTGGTGGGGTTACTCCTAACACGATTCTAACTAGGAGAGTTAGAGGTTCAACCTTCTGCAAGCATGGCAGCCAAACTCTTTTTTATCGTCATAGCTTTGTCCGCTGGTATATGCTGACCCAACTGGTTCATTAATTTTCCTTACCGATCTAAATATCTGTTTTCATTATGCCTCACCCCGGAAAAACCAAAGCCGCTCGGAAAGCTAAGGCCCACTGAAAGCTGATGTCTCGGTCGCTAAATCCTGTTTCGTCCCCCCTGAAAACATTCCAGGACAATACTAGTGAGTGCTTACGCCTAAAGCTACAACTGAATTCACTCCAGTCTAGAGTGGAAGCTATGGATCGGACCAATGGGAAACAACCACCGCTTCTAAACATTTCCCAGCTTTGATCGACGAGCAGCGGCAGCCATCTAACTGTCTCTGTCACCTTAACAGGCAGTATTTCTTCTGAGGTTACAAGGCGGAGAAAAAGCTCCAAGATTGCAATTGTATTAAAGGTTCCTGACACGATCCGTCCGTATGTTGTAAGCCATACCCTACTCAAAGCTGGTAACTTGGAAATGGGGGCACTCCGATGCACTTGCTTGCGCAAACGAACGCAACGTTATCACTGTCCGCTGCTTCTCCAATTTTCTGGCGAGCCGACAGCTGCAGAATTTATCAAAAGGCAGCGCACCATAGCCGCTGCTTCACCGCTCAAGAACATTTGCATAACATCCGACAAAAGGCCTCTTCAAAGAAAGCTTTTGAAGAAATTGCAGGCCTCTGAAATAACTGGCCTTGGACCCACCAGAGCCAACCTCAGAACACCCGTCGTTCAAGGCAGCAATCTTCAAACAGCAATGAACAACCAACCGCAAATAGATGCTGACCTCGACCCAACCCCCACATCTTTCCCAGCCCTTAAGCGTTGGAAGAAATCTAAAAGACAACCCAAGCCAAAGGTGAAGAAAGCAGAGAGGCAGCGGGTTTCACCAATGTGGAAAAATCCTCCTGAAGGAAGTAGAGTCCCCCAAGGAGCATGGTAAAAGCCTAGATGCTGAGGTGCAACGCATGAAGCGGGAACACGGAGGTCATGGCAGAGAGAAGTAAAAGACAGCTTCCTCATAGCCTTGAGCAGAACACCGTAAAAGACGGTAGAATCAGGAGGGACGAAAACAGCCGGCATGTGACCGAGGTTCTTAGGATGGATGGCCCACCTCCTACGACACCAATAGTCAAGTGCCACCGAATAGAACTATGACGTGGAAAGCAACCAGAGCCGCCACGACCCCTGGAAGTTGTGTTCCACAGTGTCTGCTGGGGAGACATACTGCTGTCCAGGGCGGGAACAGTTGAGGGCGGTACTCGGGGAATAGTTGTGGTTTCGCCCGACAGCACAGAATTTTTCGAATAGGGTGAAGCCATAGACTTACTGAGAATGGCACACCTGATCTGAAGTGGCCGGCTCTCCATATAGCGAAACTGGAGATGACTCCTCTTGGAAAGTCAGCACCTAAAGCCCAAGGAGTAATTCGGGTCCCGATGGTGGCTTTAGACCCCGGTAAACAAAAAGCCAAAGTTCAAGTAGTTCAAAGGATCAAAAAGAAGAGGATTCACAGGGCATTCAGTCCGGTTGTTACTGAGAGAATGCAGCCAGCCAGCCCGATTCTGAAGGAGACGCCCACAAAATCCTCTCTGGTGCAACCAGCGAAGATGGAGGTACCAGAGGGAAAAGCCGAGGAAACCAGTTGGGCCGAGGTGCTCGCAAGACCATCCCGGGCCACTGGTATGGTGACTCTAAAGGAAGAAACGTACACTGTGTACTTTGAGCCCGACACCGGGCCGCCTGGTGGGAAAGAAAAAGTTACGAAACCCAGAGCGCTACTTATTATTCAAGATGCAGCACCGCAGACTACTATAGAGGCAAAATCGGGGCATCACCTCGGGGGTTGTGTCCAAGGGTACCCTAGCCGTAAAATTCGCAATAAAGTCAGTAGAGAGGACCAGGAAACCGTTGATATGGTACACAAACGCCTGCGGTCTGCCTGGAAAAAGGAGGGAGTTGGCGACTAGGATCGCAGAGTCTGACATCGGTGCATTGACGGAAACATGGACAAAGCCAGATACTGAAATGCTGTTCCCGGAATACTCGGCCTGCAGACAGGATAGAACGGATGGAAGACAGGGGGCGGAGTAGCAATACTAATGCGGACCGACATAGGCCGTTAGGAGGCTCCGTTCAACTTGGCCCCTGGTAATGTACGAGCTAGATCCTGCTTCATCAGGATTCAGGTGCTAACAGTACGCAAGATCTGTATCTACAGGGCACCGCTAGCGACAGATGAAAAAGACGTTGGGCTTTTGCAAATGCTGGAAACAGTGCTGGCACACAAAAGAGTTCGCCTTATTAAGCCATCTCAAACTACCGGAACTTAGGTGGAGAAGCGGGTTCGCACCAAGGGGATAAACGGGCGGCAACTTTCTGCAGTGGGTCCAGTTACATGCACTTACGCAGCGTGTGACGCAGGATGCTAGACACAGAGGTGGACTGCACCCATCTCTCCTCGATTTAACCATAACGCGGCGCCATCAGGACGTCAAAGAAATTAGGTGGGAGGAGTAGCTGGGCGAAAGTGATCATTTACTCCTAAGGGTCACATTAGGCCCAACAAGGCACCGAAAGAAATCGTGTTGCTTCGGCGCTACGGGAGAATCAATATAGGTGAACTAAAGAGGGCGGCGGGGGAAGTTCAGTGGACACCGAGTCACACAAACGCCTCCGTAGGGGAACGCTGGGAAGCCATCAAGATGGGGCTACGTGGACCTACGGGGGGGGGCTTGCACCTCTGAGGGTGGTTAGCTGTAGAAATCAACCCCCATGGTAGAAGTCAAAAGTCAGCAAGACTATAGTCATTCTTGGGCAACGATGGGCTGCGTACAAGCAGTACAAAAATCAGGGGGCATGGAACAGCTATAAGATGGCTAGGAACAGAGCTCGAGCGATCCAAAATGTAGGTGAATATGCCTTCGAGCGTCAGTTGGCTGTGTCGGTCCGCACTGGCCCAAAGCGGTTCTACGCTTACGTGCAATCTCACAAACGTATGAGAGAAAGTGTAGCAACCTTGGAAGCAGCACAGGGACAACTAGATATAAGTGACGAAGACGAGGCTGAAATGCTCTTGGCATTCTTCAAGGGCGTATACCGACCAGCAAATAACTTAGAGGAAAGAATGGAGGGACCACGGGCGCCTCCAATACCCGAAATTACTGTAAGAGAAGAGGAGGTGTACGTGGAGTTGCAAACCTTGAATAGAAATGAAGCCGCGGGACCAGATGGGATTCAATAAACAATCGTTTAGCCTCTGGCCGAGGTCCTGAAGGCTCCGGTGACGAAACTGTATGAAACGTCACTCAGAGAGGGAATTGTGCCGGGAGACTGGAGGACGGAAACAGTGGTAGGAACTTAAAAGAGCAGACCCATGCAAAAGGCCGAAAGTTACCGGCTGGTTAGCTTGACTTCAGTACTGTGTAAGTGCCTGGAGCAAATAGTCAGGAAACGCAGCTCTGGGCATTTGGTTCAACACAACCTCATATCAAATGCTCAGCATGGGTTTGTGGCAGGTCTATCCTGTCTGACGAATCTCCTGCTGTTCCCCGATGAGGGAACCAAGCGCCTGGACGAAGGGCAATCGATTGCGGTCTGTTACTTGGACTTCAGCAAGGCGTTTGATTTTGTGAACCACAAATTTCTGGATGTCAAGCTGCAGTCCATGGGAACTGTTGGAAAGCCCCGGCAGTGGATAAATAGTTTTTTAGCAGGGCGAACCTTCACTGTTGAGGTAGGTAGTCATGTCTGAAACCCCGAAGGTGTAACAAGTGGGGTGCCACAGGCTCGGTGCTCGGCCCTCTGCTCTTCCTCATCTTCATCAACGACCTAGCACGTGGGCTTACAAACCCCACCTTTATGTTTGCCGATGACGTCAAGATAGCTGGAGTAGATATAGAACTTGACGTGTTAGCAGTACAAAACTGGTCACGTAAATGGGACCTTCCACTAAACCTCACCAAGTGTCAATGCTTGACCACAAATACAGGGGCTAGTGGGAACGGTATGGGTTCGTTGCAAGTGGTCTCGCAGGTCAAAGACTTGGGCTTTGTAATGGACAACAGCTTCAAGCCGTCGAAGCAGTGCACCGCAGCAGCCAATATGGCCAGGAGAAAACCATTTCCAGTTGGATCGACTGTGTCGCGTAGAGAGCCGGAGATTTTCGTTCCGATATACCAAGCCACAGTTAGGCCGCATATGGAGTACTGCATGCAGGCCTGGGCAACGTACTACCAGAAAGATATAGACTGTCTGAAGAAAGTGCAAGGTCTGGCCACTAGAATGGTGAGTGGGCAAGGAGGATTTGCCTACACAGAGCTTCTCCGTGCCCTAGACCTGTTCTCAATGGAAAGACGGCGCATCCGCGGGGATTTGATAGAAACCTTCCAGGCAATGAAGGGACTGCCAGGTATAAATCGAGAAGACCTTTTCTCTCTGATCCCCTAGAGAGGTACAAGGGGGCATAGCCTTAGATTACAAAGGAAGCATTCGAGGCTCCAAATTAGGGTGAAGTACTTCTCAAATATAGTGGTACCCTATTGGAATAAGCTCCCGGAAGAGGTCACAAATACCACAACCGTGAAGGCTTTTAAGAAAGCAGTAGACCTATGTTGGGTGGTAGTATACCCCGAGTTATGTTAAGCGGCTTTTAGGGTCAGATGCAGGTGCGGTCGTCTCCCTCGGTGAGTGTAGCTGTTTTTGAAATTTTTAGAACACACAGCTCGTCCTCCTCCATTTAAGTTTATCTTTATCTGTGCTGACTGGATCCTGAATAATGTCAATGCCCCACACCACTGATATAACCGCTTGCTCAGATGAGGCTACTTTCCCCATGAGGCAGTGCGATTCGCCCTCCGTGGCCAATGCCTCACTCCTCAATCCGGACGAAACGGTCCTTCATAATGCGCTGGCAACGGATGCACTAAAATGTGCAGTCCAAAGTCAGGCTGCAGAGATAGCCGAGTTAAGGGCCACCGTCCACACCCTTAAGGATGAGCTGTCCAGCCTGAGGAGTTTGGTAATCAAATCCCTCCCGGTGTCCCAGGCAGCCGATCAGGTTTGTAGAGTTTCTGAGCAGCAAATTCTTGACGCCGCCAAGATTTTACAAGATACCGAGAATTGCTCCAAGCGAGTCATCCTTTGGGGCCGCTTCCTCAGTTCAGATCACCCTCATGACACCTACGCCCAGGTGTTTAACCGCCTTAAGCTCCCTTTCCCACTTAAAGGTCGGTCCACTTGGTTGGTAACCAAACGCACCAACCGGGTTCACGGTATTCTCATTGTAATGGGTTCCACAGATGCAGCCAAACGAATTGTTTCCTTGGCCGCAAAGCTCAAGGAAGAAATTAAAGGGCTCAAGGGCGTATCCATTGATAAGCCACTTCATCTGAGGCTCCGCAGTGAGAAGGCTAAGCCAAAAATCCCACAAAAAGCTGATCCTAAGCTGAGAGTGCTGCCAGTTGTCCAGGTAACTCGCCTTGAGGACCGAGCTGCATGCCCACCATCCCTCGCTTCCCTACTGACACCATTTCCCATCGCCGGAAGTACTCCCAGTAGTAGGCCTAGTGCCACTAAACATCTGTCGCCTACGAAAAGCATCCCAGGCCCCATCATAGCCAACAAGATTGTTTCAACGGACGAGACTCACTCATCCTTGAGCCTAGACATGAACCTGCAATCTGTTTCTACTGAAAGAAGCAGTGAGGAGGTTAAAGCACCAGATAATATATCTGGTGCTGTCATGAAAAATAAGCTCTTCAACAAGAGAACTCAGAATAGGGCATCAAGCAGTGCGCAGAAGGGCAAACCACGAAAGGCAGCCCACCCTTTTCGGAGACCGAAGGATGTAGGCCGTCCACCTGGATTGATACCCCCCAGGTTACTAGACATCAAAACCTACCGGTCCCCCCAGCAGTCTGCTTACCCTCTAGCCCCCCAATATCTTCAGCCCCCGACTCTCCCAGGACCTTTCCATCCTCAAATCCCCTTCTTTCCCCCTCCTCAAACCCAAAACCAGCTGCCTCTGGCGATTCTGCAACAACTCCTGAGCATGTGCTCAAGTGTTTTTACAGCAATTGCCTGAGTGTGTTGAATAAGATCCCGGAGCTTCGGCAGCTTGCAGTGGATAAGGAGCCTCAGATCATAGCCCTCACAGAAACCTGGCTCACCCCTGACATACTTGATGCCGAAATATCCATTCCGGGATACTTCACAGTAAGGCGGGACTCCAGTAGAGGTCGTGCCGGCGGGGTAATCATATACTACGATAATTCGATCCCTCCTCCCACCTTACTGACAACACCAACCTTTTCATGTATTGATTGTCTGTGGGTTGTGTTTAACCTCTCTAGGACAGATACCCTATTGCTCGGTGTTGTCTACCGTCCTCCCGCATGCAATTCAACTGACAGCATAGGTCTCATAGACTTATTAGGCTCCCTGAAAAGCTATACAGACTTCACCCATCTGTTAGTCACTGGTGACTTCAACTCTCCCAGTACAAACTGGCAAAGAGCTGATGCCCCGGATATCACTTTCGGTAAACCCCTCCTTGATCTCGTACTGAAAAACTCATGGGTGCAGAACGTAAGAGATCCGACTAGATATCGCACAGGCCACGCCCCGTCCCTACTAGACCTGGTCATCACCAATGATCGGTTCCTAATAGATGTGGTGCATTACTTGCCGCCCCTCGGCAAAAGTGATCACATTCTCATTGGATTCGATTATATCGTGAAATGGCCTCCTCTTCCGTCAGAAACTAAGATTTGGAGATCCTTCAAAAGGACCAACTTTGACCAAGTCTGTGCATTTCTTCGCTCCCAGCTAAATTTAACTAACCCAGGTAAGTCTGCGGATGAAATGGCAGAGAATCTCAGAGAGTTAATCTCCTTAGCTGATATGCTTTTTGTCCCCAGAATTCGTCGCCCACAGACCGCTAAGCGACCACTCCCTCGCCCCATTAGGCGCATTCTAGACGAACGCGCACGCCTCTTTGCTAGATATAAAGCCACAGGCCTTGCCCGTGATGCAGAAGACTTCAGGATCATAAGGAACATATGCAAAGACAAGATTAGGTCCTATCAGAATGCAGTCCAGCGATCTGTACTTGATCGAGCACGGACCAATAAGGCATTTTTCTTTCAGTACATGCGCCGTCTAAGGGGCACAGCTCCGACGCCATTAGCTCTCAAAGATAGTGCCGGATCTCCAATCACTTCCCCTAGCCAAGTAGCCGAGGCATTCAGCTCCTACTTCCGTACAATTTTTAGCTCCTTTCCCATATCATCCCACCCTACTATGCACCCGTTATCTCTGACCACTACCCTTAACCGCGTAACTATTCCCATTGGTGCAGTCGCAAAAGGTTTCCGACGGCTCAACGAATATTGCTCCATGGGTCCTGACCTAATCCATCCCCGTATTCTCAAGGAAGCCGCGGATACATTAGCTGCTCCTTATGCTTCGCTTTTTCAGCGATGTGTTGACGATGGAGTTTTCCCCCGTAACTGGAAAAAAGCAGTGATCGCACCCATCTATAAGAAGGGTAGTAGACACCTTGCTTCTAGTTACAGACCCATAAGCCTCACTAGCATCCCTAGCAAAATTTTTGAGGGAATTCTTAAGAGTGAGATTCTTTCCCATCTGCACAGAAATAAGATCCTCTCCCCGTCCCAACATGGGTTTCTTCCTGGCAGGTCATGCATCACCAATATGCTTACTGTCATGGATAGTCTAACGAAAGCCTATGATGATGGCCAGCTCTCACACGCTGTATTCATCGATTTTGCTAAGGCCTTCGATAAGGTCCCACATGCCCCTCTTCTTTATAAGCTGCAGACGTACGGGATCACAGGCTCCATGTTGGGCATCCTACGTAGCTTCCTTACCGACCGCACCTTTGTGGTTAAAGTCGGGAATGTTTTGTCTCAACCCTCCCCAGTAACAACTGGGGTCCCCCAAGGGTCGGTCTTAGGTCCTCTTCTTTTCCTGATCTATATAAACGATCTACCGACAGCCCTTCCTGCGAACATTGCCATGTACGCAGATGATGTAACCCTCTGGAGTTCAAGCGTTGAAGACCTGCAAATTGCAGTTTATGAAACAAAACGCTGGTCCGAGGATTGGAACCTCCCAGTTAATGATGACAAATGCGTGAGCATGTCTTTCGGCAGAGAGACTGGTCACACGTTTTCCATTAATGGAGCAGCCACTCTGCCAAGGGTTGACCGACACAAGGTGCTCGGTTTCTGGTTAGATTGTAACTTATCCTTCTCTCATCATCACGAACTTGCGAGCAAGTCTGCCTTTCGAGTTCTAAACATGATTCGAAGGTCCTTCCCGCGCATATTTAAGGATGATTTCCCCATAATTTTCGGCACTTATATCCGACCTCTGCTGGAGTACGGTAGTCAGATAGTGCACTCTGGTCTTGTCCGAGACCGTGAGATCCTAGAAAGGGTTCAGCGGGCCTCCACCAAGGCAGTAAGTGGTCTATCCCATCTACCTTATCCCGTCCGCCTCTCACTCCTCAACCTCTATCCCCTCGACGTAAGACGCGTAAGAGGTGATCTGTTTTTGATGTTTCACCTTTTTGAAACAGGTCAAAGCGATTACTTCTTCTCCGTCTGTCCAGCCTCCTCTCTCCGTGGTCACAGCAGGAAAGTTTTCAAACCGAGGCCACGCACTTCACTAAGGATTAACTTTTTTAGCTATAGGGTTATTACCATGTGGAATGCACTTCCGGAAGATATTGTTCTGTCGCAGGACAAAACTATCTTCAAGAAAAAGCTAGACATCTACCTGGGTCTCTCCCAATAATTCCCTTTGTCAAAAAAAACAAACAAAATAGTTGTCTTTTATCGCATATATGTTCATGAATGCCGCACCCCCACTCAGCTTAAGGCACTGTCCACAGTGTGACACTGAATGAGGTTATATGTATCTTGTTTTCGCTGCCACCCCCGCCCCCCCGCTTCTTTTTACTCTCGTTTCAGCTCGGTGAATCCGACAGAAGATCAAAGATTTCCTAAAGAACCGGGACAATTGGGCTTAAAGCCTCGAACCCGTGTAGTACTTCAAGACTTCAAGACTTATTGTTTCCACCTTACTCTGCCAGGGGTGATACTGCACAAAATTTCTGCCTTTCAGAAAAAGAAAATCACGCAGTGTTGGGAGCTACGTAAACGCGCCGACAACACAACTATCTGGACACCCGATTGGCTCTGGCCGCACCAAGTCCTGTGCAAACTGAACTGAACTGAGCTGAACTGAACTGAACTGAACTGAGCTGAACTGAACTGAACCTGAACTGAACTTGTCGCGGAACGTTTTTGAAAGCCAGACAATAAAGTGGACGTCCGGCGGATTACCAATGCGCATTGGTCGGGATCAGCGATACGATCGTCAGTTGAGGTGGAAGCGCAGCAATCATTTTTGTTAATCATTATTTAGGCTGTGGGGTGACCACGGGCAGTTTGCTATTGAGAAAGCGAAGGTGTGTCTTATTCGTGCATCTGCAGTTGGATCCGAAATCCTAAAAAATCTTGTTCTTCCAGGTATGTTTTCTCGAAATTCATTAAGTAGCTTAGGTATTGGATCATTTACTATCGTTGATGACTCACTTGTGTGTGAAGAAGACCTGGGTTCCAAGTAGGTTTAGTAAGTCCCACTCATTGACGCCCTTGCATCCAGCTTCTTCGTCACGCAAAATTCATTAAACAAGGTAGTCAAAGTGATATATTATTATGCCCGATTAGTCTCGTGCACAGATCGTTACCGAAAATCTATGCGAGTTGAATGAGTCGGTATCTGGGAACTACGTTGTAGAGGTATGCCGAAACTGCATCTCAATAAATTCCTCTCCCAGGACTTTAATGATCTTCTTGAGAACGATCCTCAATTCTTTCTAGGATTCAACATCATCATCGTGACGGATGCTCGCGAGGGGTAAGTTTCATGTTCGCCAATTGCTTACTATTATTTATTACCTGCTAGTCACCACGTTGACAGAAGTCATCATGCTCATAGGCTTTAGTTCTGCTCCACTGCATTTCTGAGGATATTGGTTGTTCAGTCAAATTCAGTTTGCACAGGACAGGCAGTGATCGCGGCCAGTCATGTGTCCGGAATTCGGTCGACCGTATGCACACGTTGTGCACCCACCTATACGTGGTGTAACTCGTCGAATCCCCGCTAAACATAAGAGGGAAACGTAAGACTTCAATGCACATCAACTGCGAGAGACATAGGCGTTGTGAACGTTCACTAAGTCATTACGCAACCAGAAGAATGTTCAGTGGCAAAACACCTCAAGCGGACCACTGGTTATATCAATCCGACTAGGGACATGCTCAAAGCTCAGTCGGAGACGACCTCGTTCCACTTGCGATATAGGCTCACCTTGAATGCCTAGAGGGTCCCCAGTTCTATCACTTTTTCTGGAAGTTTTTGCTCAAGAAGTAAAGTCTAGTTGTCAATCTAGATCGAACTTTTACAGAATTCTTACCGTGATCCCTTTTTCGTGAGTCCGGGGCCATCTGGCATAGGCCTTCCAGACTAAGATCGAAAAGGCCCTTAGGTATTTGGAATGTCTATTAAATCCTCTTTTGATCTTTTCACAGAAGAAAGTCCGAGGTCCTAGAGTCTCTGCTCGTGCTTGTTGCCCCTCTGATCAAGGCGTTGTGCCTTCTTCAAACAGGCGGCGTCCTTTTTGTATAATGGTGACCATGCTTGGAAACTGTTTAAAAAAGTTAACTGTAATCGTACATGAGTATGAAAAGCTCTTGTTTTTGGTGCGATAACGCTGATGTCGATCTGGAGAGCTACAACTTGCGTCCTGTGCGGCGGCTGCCCGCTGATTCGACCACTTAAGATCGAAAGTCACCAAGATCCCTAAGTCGTTAACCTTGTTCACCGCATCTACAGTAAATGGGCCTTAGTCGTGTACGGTCGTCAGGCTCATTGCGGTCCATGATAAAAAGTAGACTTTCCCAAAATTGAGGATTAAATCCCACTTGTTCGTTCAGTTCAGAAAGGCAGCTATGTCTGCTTGGGTCCTCTCGTCTCTGAGCCCCCACCAGTTTCACGTCATCTGCAAAAAGAAGCCAGGTGACTAAAACAGGCTAGGTCGTTTATAAATAAACGAAGCATTGGTGAACATAGTACGGATCTCTGCGGTATTCCATTAGTGACGTTCACCAAATTAGTATTCTAATCACCTACTTTAACGTAAAATGTCCAA
This sequence comes from Fasciola hepatica, assembly GCA_948099385.1. NCBI lineage: Eukaryota > Metazoa > Platyhelminthes > Trematoda > Plagiorchiida > Fasciolidae > Fasciola > Fasciola hepatica. The sequence goes on from CANUEZ040000177.1 coordinate 673,865, forward strand.
CCGGTGGAGAAGTCCGCTAGCCATTCCCGAATCTGTCCACATATCAAAGGATCCCAACTTGAGTAACAGAAGCCGATGGCTCACCGAATTAGATGCTCTGCTAAAATTAAGATAACAGGCATCAACTTGTTTACCTGCGTTCTCTCTGCGAGTGACCTCACCTAGGAAGCATAGGAGATTTGTTAAGCAAGACTGAGCTGGGCAAATCATAGAATTCTCTAGTAGATTCTTACAGTCATGCGCCCGGAGGACCTGTAGCACTTTGCATAGGATGCTAGTTAGGTCAATCGGCCTATGGTTTCCCATTTCAGAGCGGGGCCCTTCTCTGTGTATAGCCACCATTGCCGCGTTTTTCCGGTCTTGTGACAACGTTCCCTGATCCATTGTTGCCTTATACAACTTGTATACTGACAAAGATAAGATGTCTCCCAGCGGCTTAATGATAACAGAGTGGATATTATCCGACCCAGCAAACTTATGGATATCTAGCCCTTCCAGGTGCACGCATACGAGTTCGTGTTAGATTTAAATTATGCTAAATAGGGGAGTTGTCTCATAATCTATCTGCACAGTCCGTTTTATGCACACTGCTGAAATAACCACCCAGATTACTGCTTTGCTTTGGTTATCTGCTGCAGCCCCATAGTTATGGGTTATCAATGGTTCTACTGCATCCCTCGACGAGCCTTTAGATTGCATGTAACTGCAGTACTTATCTGGATGCTTTTTGACACCAGACCAACTTTATCTCATAATTGCGCTCAGCATAACCCAGAAGGCTCACTATCTTTTTCTGTTTAGTATAGCGAATCCAAGTATGGTGACTCCCCGGAAGACTTAAAGAAAGCCCAGCTACGATTTCTGCGCTTGCTGACTTTGTCAGTCGCAGCCCCCTCCCCACCATGTCGGTTTACCCTGATACCTCTACCGTTTCAAAGGGGCAAACTCGTTTTGAAGGACAATTAGGGACCTCTTAATTACCTGCTAGCGTTCTGCCACACTAGCACCTGCTATGTCCCATAGTTGATCCGCCGCTGTAGTACGCAGCCTAACGGTCCATACTCGCGAAGCTTCTAATCAACCTCGCGGCCACTTTGTGCTGACGCACACAAAGAGTGATTTTGACACATGATCACTCTTACCCAACGGAGAGTAAACCTGGAGTTCTGCAACATCGTTCTCATGGTTCGCTATCACTAGGTCCAGTAAGGACGGCGTATGGCCAGCTCTAAATCTGGTATCCTCCCTGATGTGTTGAGACAGGGAATTTGAATGCAGCCACTGTAGGTACCCCTCCTCTTGGGTTCTTGGGGCGCGTGCCTCCAATACCCACTCTGTGTGGTAGGTTAAATTCCCCAACTATGTCTTGTTGGCATCCATAACTGGTGCGGTAAGTATTTGCGGTTTGTACCCGGGGCCCTGCACAAACACAACGTTTACTCTTCTGCTCGTAAGTGTGAGCATAATCTCATATAGCTGGATATTTCAATTATGAACCTTGACTTGCAATTCCAGATTATTCGTGTCTGATCTAATGATGATGGCTATTCCTATTGAACACTCGTGTTCTCTATCCTACCTATAGATAACAGACCCATTTTGTGTAATTTTCGGCACATGGTCATCTTTAGAGAGCCATGTGTCGGTAACGGCAATTATTGATACATTACGGCCGTCAGCGGTTTCGAAGAGCTCCATTCATTTGTTCCTAATGCTACACGCGTTGGCATATAGCACCACCAAGTTTGCTCTGACGCCCAGATGTCTGTTATTTTTCAGTCCTTCCTGGGTCTTGGGCGTAACGCCCGAGGTTGTAGGGGGTTGTCGTGTCAATAATCCCCACTGGGTGCATGAAGACGGCTGGTGGTCTAAAACTTCCGACGACTCCCAGTCCATCTCTGTGGGAGTTTCTGTGACACCTAAATTGGCGAGGGTTGGGTTGTCCTCCACCTGCGGGCAGTACTGCCAATGCTTATCTAACACGTCCTCAAATACCGCTATTCGTGACGGCTTAAGGAACTTATTTATCGTTATCGGCGAGGTAACCCGAAAACAGTACAACATTTTGTCGTCCTTGGGAGTCTTTCACCAGTGCCCTCGTGGGTTTATCCAGGTTCCCACCTGTTGGCAAACCGCTTGGCCTTATTCTGTGCTCGTCTGGTATAGTTTAGTATCTGGCCTTGGTGATGTGGGCTGCTTCTACCGCCCTCGCTAGCTGTCTATCTCGGAAAAACCCATCGGCAAACTCGACCAGTCTTGATCTTGCATTAGGTACACCTTTGTTTGCGATTTGTGACTTCCATGTCCCCACTCTGTGCATCCTCCTTAGAGCGGCAGGGCACGGAACACCTGAGACTCGCAGTATGTCATAAACCCTCCTATTTGTCTCGTCTAGCTTTTTATTATCTCATAAACAGTTCTTCCTGATTTAGGACCAGAAGCCTGCGGTCTAAGACCCTTATCATCGATAAGATCTGCCTTTGCAAATCCTTCACTTGACTTTAATTTTTGGAGCCCAGGAACGGCCGCCCTTGCGGGTCTATCTGTCGTCATTTCACATCCATTCTTTTTGGGCTATCTTACTTTTTTGGGCCTATGCTCTGTCCACAGTCCCTCGTTTGTGTACTTCAATAGAGTTGAGGCAATTACCACAGTGCGAACGCTTGCCCGTCGCTTACTTACTGCCATCTCTACTACTTCTGCAAATGACTTTGTGTTATCTTTGATATTTTTATGCTTGTGCGAATGGTGTTTCCTGGTTGGGGTTGATTCTGTTCTCATGTTTTGCAGCCAACGTCATCATCATCATCATCATCATCATCGTACAGCGTTAAACAGTAGAGCAGGCTCCACTAACCACCGCCTTTCTCACCATGTTGAACGCTGAATTAGAAAGTATGAATATACAAGATGGACAGGGAGTGGACCTACATGCGTGGGAAAAGGAAAGAAGGCCCTAGTAGCCAACGCACGAAATACACAGTCTAACTATACAAACGCACATCCATCAGTCATTCTGATTCGATAGAAAGTGACAACACGATCGCCACTGTTCGCGGTTCGCAACCATATCCTTCAGTGTCTCCAGCCAACTGGTAGACGGATCTTTTGGACCCCAACCACGAAGACGTGAAGCACCTACTTTTCCTAAGTCTGCTGTACATTTTCTCATTCCTCGTTGCCTCCTCATTTGTTGACCTCCACGTGGTCTCTTCCACTCCCTAGAAGGAACGGAGAATAGGAAACGGCATGGTAGACGTGTGTTTGACATACGTAACACATGCCCCAACCAACGAAGTCTACTAAGTTGCATACGCTGTGACAAAATGTTCTCCGAATTAGTACCCAATACTCGATTTCTGACCTCAGCATTGCCTACTCGGCTAATCCATCCGATCTTAGCGATACTACGTAAACATCGGTGGTCGAAAACCTCAAGACGACGAATATCTTCAGCACGCAGACTCCAAGTTTCGCAACCATACAACAAAACTGAACGCACTGCGGCACAGCATACACGACCTTTCAAATTCAGTTAAATATCGGATCGGCGCCACAAGTGCATCAGTCCAGCGTACGCCGCTCGAGCCTTGGATATACGCATGCTCATCTCTACTACCGTACTCCCATACGTCGTCACGCTGCTGCCGAGGTAGGTGAAGTGGTCGACGACTGAAAGCATCACCCCATGGAGCATCAAGCTCGGAATGGTTGAAGTCCAGTCTTGTAACATCACCTTGCACTTTGAAGGTGCAAAGCGCATGCCGAATGGAGCCACAGCTCTGGAGAGTCTATCTAGTGCAACGTTGAGCATGTTGCGTGGATTCGAACAAGCAGACGACGTCCGCGTAATCTAGGTCACAGCTTTCCACTGTTTCCTAGTTCGAAGCCTACATCCTCGAAATTTTGCAGCGCACTCTCTATTATTTCATTTATGACGAAGTTGAACAGGAATGGAGACATGGGACATCCTTGTCGAACACCACTGGTCGTTTCGAACTGACCGGATAGTTCACCGTAAACTCGTTCGCTCCTAGAAGTATGAGAATACAATGATCTCAGTAGGTTCACTAACTTCTACGGCATACCTTTTCGATGAAGAGTACTGGAAAGCGCTGTTCGATCAACTGAATCAAAAGCACCTTTCAAGTCTAAGAAAGCCATTATTGTCGGTCGGCGGTGCGTGTGACGCGTTTCAAGTAGTCGGCAAAGAGTAAAAATCTGGTCGATGCATCCTCAACCTGGGCGGAATCCAGCCTGCTGTTCGCGGGTGTTCCTCTCGTGAGCCGGTGTAAGACGGTGCAACAAAATCGAAGCTAATACTTTGTTGACTATTGGAATTAAGCTAATCCCACGATAGTGACCACAGTCATTGCGTATTCCCTTCCTAAAGATGGGAACAATCAACGACTCACTCCATATTAACGGAATACGTTCCGCGTTCCAAATGTTACGAAGCAAGATGGTAAGTGATTTTATCCAAACATTTCCACCCAGTTTGAAAAGAACTGGGGTAAGTTCGTCGGGATCTGCCGCTGTTTCACGCTTTAATAATCAAATGCACGACTTTACCTCCACTTCCGATGGGGGCTCAAGTGACACCGCCCAGGGAGTCGCAGTTGTTGACACTGGAGTAACTACACTAGCAAGCGGCCAGCTAAACTGTTTTCTGAAGTATTCGGCCCAACGGTCAAGCCTTGGCTGTTTGCTATGGATGGGTTCTCCATTTCTATCGCAAATCGTTTCACTGAAATGGGTGCGCTGTCCACCGGCGTCACGAATAAGTTTAAACAGTCTTTGACTGTTACCTGGAGCAGCGGCTACCTTGACCCACCAGTTTTCGCGATCCTTCTTAAGGCTTTTCGTAACTTGTCTTTGCAGCTTTCTCCGCATCTTCTTCATCTCCTTACAGTTCGAGAGCTGACGCTTTTGCTCCATTATACTCAGCGACTCTTGCGAGATCCAGTGTCTTTGATGGACAACGGATCTAGGACCACGGGCAAAACCTGCTGCAACGTGCATCGCCTGTTTGATATGAGCCCAGTGCTCATCTATATTACTGTTCGTCGTAGATCCTAGCTCATGTGCTAACTTCTGCTCGTAACGGATGCGTACTTCTTGATCACACATACTTTGCGCGGCTAATCGGGTTTGCGGTTTGCGACGATGACGATAGAGCTGGCGAGATAGTCCCATTGAAACTAATGCATGGTCCGACTCTACGTACGTGGACCAGTAAGATCTACAGTTGTGAACAGAACTGCGCCACCGGTAGCTCACTGCGATATGATCGATCTTGGTTAGAGTACCTGCAGAGTCAGAGCACCATGTCGCTGTGCGACGTGAGCTGTGTTGGGAATCGGTGCTAGACAAGAACAATCGAATGTCTGCACAAATTTGAGAAGCCTATCCCTGTTATCTGTATGCTCAGCGGGTAAAGCACAACGGCCACCTAAACAGGCTTCTGACACACTAAGTTTGCCAACTTGTGTACTGAAGTCACCAGCTAGCACTACAATGTCAGAACCTTTACTGCTGCGAACGAGGGTGACGAGGGCATCATAGAACTCATCTTTCTGCAAGTCTGAGCTGCAGTCCGTTGGGGCATACGTCGAGATCACAAACAAATTGCGTTTAACACAACTGTCCTTTAGATCGCCAAATGACCCCTAGAGTCTCACAGAACATAAACGACTGTAAGCCGAGATCCAGTCTAAAAGGGCAGCTTCAGCCTTGTCAGTCAAGACTATTCCTACACCACGTTGACCCGCAGGTCTGGCTACTTCGTCTCCTGAAGTGCACAGAAGATACCTCGATGAGATACCAGGAGCAGCTAGTTAAATCACGCTGCTCGAATCCTGGATGCGCGTTTCACTTAAGCAGCAGACATCAATCTTCAGAGAGGTCATTGTGAGGGCTAGGCACACCTGCTGACCGGCCTGCAGGAGTGTACTCACGCTGGATGAGCGGAGCTTCAGAGGCTGACGAGGCTTGAGAAAATGTATGTTACCAGACGGAGGATTATTCCCGACACTATTTGACAGTGAATCGTTGCGAGTATCGACCGTGTTATCAGTGGGAGCATTATGGGTGGATAGATGGGGCAAAGAGAGGTGGTTGGGGACAGAAGACAAATGTTGAATAAAAGGGAAGGAACTCTGAGCATCAGCCCACTTATCACCGCCCACCGAGCTCGCTGCAATGGGCAGCGCAGCCCTGATTATCCTGCACGACGACCGATTCAGTATGGAATTCTTTCTATTCGTGCAGGTCATGGGAGATGTTGGGCAGGTACTGCTAGGGCGTCCAGCCGCAAGGCATGATAAGCGATTAGGGTTCTCATGGAAAACCTTTAATTCTACCAAGAACCTAACCGCAAGGCAGTTGGAAGGCTTAGTGGAAACCCATTTGCTTGGGTCAATTGTTCCTCCACTGATTTTGGCCGACTGAGTTGCCAGCTCAAATCAACCCCCAACCTGGAGGACCAGGCGACTGGACTTTCTCTGGTCTCTACCAATTCACCTGTCAGGTATGATTGCATCTCCGGCTTAAAGAAGCCATCCTGTATAGCTTATTGGGTCATAGAGGCGCGCAAACCATCACACCACGTAAAGGCGCAGTCTCGTCCTGTTGACTAGCTGTCATTATCGTCGCACACCGCTAAACAACAGGGAATCCCCATTGACCACTTTTCTATCTTACCATGTTGCATGTAGAAATAGAAAAAAAATACAAGGTGGACAAGGAGCAGATCTACGGCGGTGGAAAACGTAAAGAACCCCACAGAAGCCGACACACGAAATACACAGTCTAACTGTACGGACGCACATTGAATAATCATCCTGATTCTACAGAAAGTAACAACACGATCGCTACTGTTCATGTTTCGTTGCCACACCCTTCAGTCTTTCCACCTAACGGGTTGAGGGATTTTTGGATCTCATCCATGAAGTCGTAAGGTTCGTACTTTCCCTAAGTTCGCTGTACATTTTCTCAGTCTGTTTGTACGTATGCCGAGATCACAAACAAACCGCGCTTAACACAACTATCCTTTAAAACACCTATTGATCCCTAGAGTCTTACAGCACATAAATGACTATTAACCGGTATCCAGTCTAGAAGGTTAGGTTCAACCTTGTCATTCAAGACTGCTTGAAACCTGGAAACGCGTTTCACAGATGCAGCAGACATCAATCTTGAATCTTTTGTGAGCGCTAGGCACGCCTGCTGACCGGCCTGCATGAAAGTACGCACGTTAAAGGAGCCGAGATTCAGAGGCTAACGAGGCTTATGAAGATATGAATAGTGAGACTGAGGATCATCCGTGAACCGTTGCGAGTATCCGGTCTGTTTTCAGAGGCAGCATTGATGGTAGTAGAGGAGCCAGGGAGATGCGGTCGGGCACAGAACACAAAGGTTGAGGGAAGTCTGAGTAGTAGCCCATTTATAACTGTTCGTCCCGTTCGACCCAATGGGCAGCGAGGCCCTGATTATCCTTCCCGACGCTCAATGCAGTATGGAATTCTTTGTATTTGTGAAGTTTGTGGGAGATGTACAGATACTGCTAGCCGCTACGCAGGAGGACGATTGAGGTTCTAAACGGAAACTTTTAGTTCTAACAAGAATCTATCAACAGGACAGCGGGGAATGGCTGAGTGCAAGCCCATCTGCATTTTTGTTACAAGTTTGTGCGTGGGTGCAGTGGGAGAGGCGTATAACCCATAGCCGCAAAGGCTCAGTGCACTATTAGGGATAACCGGCAACCAGACCCGGAGATTTAGAGTAGAAAATCACTTAAGGTTCTAATAAGTCAGGTGTGGTAACGAGCCGGATGACAGCGGATCAATTACTCCTCCACTGATTTTATCGACTGAGTTCCCAGCTCAAATCGATTCTCAACCTGGAGGATCAAGATACTGCTTCGTCAGTCCCTTACCCATTGACCTCTCAGCTATGGTTGAATCTTTGGCTTGAGGTAAACCATCCTGCACAGCTCACTGGGTCGATCACGCGCAAACCGTCGAACCACGCAAAGGTGCAGTTCCATTGTGATTGGATGCGACCTGGTTGCAGATGGAAGTTTCTGCACGCTTTGACAGAATGAGAAGTCAGGAGGCAACGCCTAATTGATAGGTTTTAACCTACCAACAACGAAGCATATGAGCTAAAACAAGACCAGCGAGATGTTAGACTATGCAAACGAAATAGGAGTGAATTATGAAGCAGAAGCACAGTAACATAACAAAGTAATCATCTGACTTTCATTGTGGTTTTGAGTAATAATGAACAACCTGTTCGTTAATGAAAGTACTTTGTAGATTTGCATAATGTATGTCTATACTGTTACTTAACCAATGGTCTGCTTTTGAAAGGGATTGTGAAACAGTGGCTTAAGACGACAGGGCGAGGATAAGAATAGCTGTTATTTAAGCAAGACAATGCGAATTAAAAGTCGTTTTGGTTTTCCGCGCAATTTTTTCCGACTATGGGCATGCCGATACGGGTCCCCCAGGGGTCCCGACAGCTCTTCCCAAATATCGGAATGATGTCTTAAGCTTGCCCTAAACTTTCCTAAGCGGGCTCTCTATGGGCTTGCTACTCGGGTAGTTGGGTGCGTACTTCAGGCTATGAAGTCTTTTGCCTCCGATTTTCCCTTGAGAAAACGCAATGAAACGCGTGCGATTGCTGTTTATAGTTTCCTAATCAAACATTTCTCAGTCCTTGTATATATATATTCACTGTTTTTTCCCCTTTACCCTGTTTTGTGATATGGTACCGAAGAAGATTGCGTCAGGTTGCATTTCTTCCCTGTGAAGCTGTAGTATATCCAATCACGGCATGTTTTTCTTCGTTACTCAGGGTTTTATATATGTAGTGTCATCCATATTTTGTGCTATTTTTGATGACTACCATATACGTAACATCTGTACATGCATATTAGTGGCTGAAGTTGAAGAACGATAAAATCATGCTTTCAAGATGGAAGTAATAAAAGCCATTTAGATGCGGTCCTCCACCACATTTTTACTTATTTTGTGCACAATAATAAAATTGACAGATGAATACTCGTTTCAAACCACTGTTTATCCGACTCATGGATAACTCGAAATAGACTTGATTTCCCTGTGTCAGACTGCTAGCTCTTAGAGGGTTATTCTTCTAACGAATAATCTATCAGGAAATGTCAACTCTCAGTTATTTTGCGAAAGCACATCATAACAATGATAATCATGCAATTTTATTTGTAGGTTGCTTATTCGTTTGAGTCGCCTCCTGCAAGGGTACTGTATACCCATAATAGTATGCATCAGCATAGGAATTATCGGGTATCTACGAGTTAGTGCACAGGAACACGTGATCGTCGAATCTCATCCGGATTCCACGAAACCGGATTTGCGTTTGGATAATCCACCCACTGGTTTGGTATCGCTTGCAAATGAACAGCATTTGGAGACAATGAATGCGGAACAATTGAGTCACACACCTTGGTTAATTATTATACATCTCTTTGTACAACAATTCATCAAACAGGTAAAAATCACTATTTCTCTCCTACATAGCTGTTAATCACCTGATCTTTGTTGGTACGTGATTCAGGTTTTCACGAGCCTTTTAGAAATATACACTGCTGTCTTGTTGAATTATCTCGCATTAGTACCATGGGATACGTATACTTTTTTCGTTACTAATTCTCTCAGTTTTAATGTATATATTTATCTTGGAGTTCGAAATTTGTTTGACTTATTGATTAACAGCATACTCTTCCTGGCTGGCGCTTCATCATAAAAGCAAATCAGATCACTGGTTGCTTTGTAAAGCATACCTTCGTCGACTCAACACAATGAATTATTCTGTCTGTAATATAGAAATGGAGTTGAGCAAGGATACTATCTACTTTATCAGCGGCCATTGGTGAGTTATGTTTGGCGACACTAATCCGTATTCACTCGATTGTGTTGAGATTTAATCGCGGTAGCCTATGGGAGACTGAAAAAAGGTGGGTTGGAGACAACAATAACATTCGTCGGGTTGTGGCCGATATAACAAGACAAATAACTGAGTCGTTCATTCCATTTAGCTGACGTATATAATCTTGTATCATGCATTGCTCAAAACGATTTCGAATGAACTCCTCCACGAGACGAGGTTCCTTTAGGCTTGACTACCTTGAGTTGATCAGACTGCCTATTTTATCTCTTTCTGATTGAGTTTATAGAAAACTTCTACTAACATCACTACCATTTGATTTATTGGAAAATCTGATGGTACATAGGTTATATGCAGTCTCACGGTCTATCTACTGCGTGAGAGAACCGAAATCACAAAAAGGCGTGTATTGTAGGACCGGTTTGCTCTATACCAACGAAACAATCCACCATAAAACCGTTTATAATAATATCTCAAGCAAGAGCTGCTAATCGCCGAGGTTGGCGTTAAGGTAGCAAACATTTGATCACCATTCGAGGGGACAGCGTCAATGCGCACTGACGATGATCAAACTGGTGATCAAACATTTCGACCTAAACGCCTAGCTCAGCGATCAGAATCCGTTGAAAAGGACCAGCCTGAGCTACCAGCGACACCAGTTTACAAAGGTATTGAGAATACCTCGAGCATTCGTGAGGTTGGGTTCCAGAGCCCGCCGCGCATCAAAGGGAATCGTGAATATTTGGAGCAAGTTACAGCACCTAAATAAACACTTATGCAGAGTTCTTCAAGGATGTGAGCATATCGCACATGCAAATCAGTTAGTTAGTTTCGCAAATCCCGAAACGGTAGTGCTCGGGGTATTACTGTATTACCGTGGTTGCAGAAGAAGAGCGTTGCCGAGTAGTTGTTTTGTTTCTATGGACATACTTTTACGAACCAAATTTATTGGCCATCTTGGTCGCTTTATATATATATTTTTTGATTTAGAGTCATCCTTCTCGCATACGTGTGGCATATTCGCCTATAAGCTTTTGAAGCTCTATGTTTTAGCTGCTATTCAATAACTGATCTTTTGAGTTTGATCTCCACTGAAACTTCATGATGTCGTTCTCCCATGGTTTTTATTGTTCAATCGATCATGATATGTTACTGTGGCATTCATTTGGATGGTTTTTCCTCTGTCGGTCATTTCCATTTTCCGGTATTTTCGTCTTTGAAGCATGGTCACTTCCCGCAAAATCACAAGGACAAGTCCGAATTAAAACGGCTAATTCATGAATGTGAGTTTCGCGTCTACTCAAGTTCCCTGCTGGTGTTCTACGTTTGCGGACACCTTATATGATATGTCACAGATCTTGTTAACATCTATTAGCAATTATTTCAGCATTTATATAATGACCACGGTAGTAATAAATCAGTTCTAAAACAGTTTGCTGAATTCCCTATCATCAAGATTTCAATAAATTGAAAAAAATGATCATGTAATAAATTAACGGATGATGACCACCATTTTCTAACAATACCGCACTGAATTTCTTTTTTATTTTACAGCCGGGAACAAGCTTTCCACTGAACTTCGACAGCGGGAACCAACTCTTGATGCATCGTTTAGCTTGGATAACTTTGCCGAAGCCGCCAGGGCGGTAAACTTAGCCGTATGCCCGACAGAGGTAAGTGGTTAACGGCGTTCCTTATGTAAACCCTGCAAGCTAAACAGGTTGATATTGCTGCACGAAATAAACACGATGTAGTGTTTAATGCTACAGGATTTCCCAAAGCCAATCGGAAGACAATAATCCAAATTTTCTCGATGCCTATAATCCTTGTAGTATTTTATTAGTAAGATTTCGATTCGTTTGTTTTGGTACTGTCCTGGTGTTTTCGAGACTAAGTATATTGAATTGTTGCAAGGATTTTCTCCTCTTGTCGTGTCATTGTACCAACGTGTCCTCACCTTTGATTTCTCATGATTCTTACGGTCGATTGTGATTCGGTTACTCATTTTCAAGCTTAGCAATACAGGTGTAAGCCTGGTTTTCGAACGACAAAGAAAACCAAAAATACCCTCAAAAGAAAATGCTACAGGAAATGAAAAAATGGCGAATCGGTCAATTTCATTCGCGATTTCGGACTAACATTACCAACCCAGCGTAATAAAAAAACAAGTTTTATAGCTTTGGGTTGAAGATCTAAACGACACTTAGGAAACTAATTATTAACGATAGCTCAGTGACTTCCAGTCACTCATCGAGATTTTTTTCAGGTATCCGGCTTCACAATTTTCCTTTACTAGAATTGCCAAACCCCAGTTTTCTCCCTCTCACACCATTTCTTCAACCACGCACAGTCTTCCCTTGAAAACAGTAACAATAAACTGTCTCCTTTGTGTTTGTTTGCGTAATATCCCTTGTTTGTATGTTTTTGCACTATTTGCTTTATCCATTCTGCTTTATTTCAATTTGTACTTAGTAAAAACTCAACTTCAAAGCATGCTCAGTTCAACTTAATTGAGAAGTATACAATGGAGTTAATAATATTCAAAAGGAACAGTTTTTCTCACAATATGACCAGTCGGATTTCCGATACACGTTCTAGTACACGTTTCCGCTCAAGACGCATCGAATACACCGCTTTTTTGACAGTGTAATTCAGTCATCGTATTAGTGAAGGCCCTCTGTCACTTGTAAGTTATTCATGGAATTAAAAGTAGCACGAACAACACTTCTGCTCGTTTGTGTCTGGACGCCTATTCATTGTCCTTCCTTTTTTGTTCACGGCTTATTCAGTACCAGTTTTCTTTTACAGATTCCCCAGGAAGTACGTGATTTGTTCGAAGATGAACGGTGCTTCAGTATTGGCCCACATTCCGATTCAGACGGTGTAAAATATTCGGTAAGTTGTGGGTTGTATTTTTGTTCGTTTTAGTCCCACGACAAATCAAACTAAACTCAGTAGAAAGGATCGATACATTTGAAGGGAAAAACCACGTTACGACGCAAGCGGCAGAAATAATTTCCACCGTGATTCCGAGCACCATCAAGCCCGTTCATTTTATAGACCCAGCGCCTAGTCAGCACAAGTTGCACCGTTATCATACCTTGACGTGTGCTCTTCGTTGAGGTAAGCTTTGGCCAGTCTGTCCATCATGTGACAGAAGGACATGGAGTCTCGGGTTTTTGGGTTGTGGCGTTTATCTGACGTAAATCTGGCAATAATACGATAGTGTCTCGCTCAAAGGTCTAATGTTACTCACTTTTCTCGCTTGTCTCATTGCTCACTTATTCTCCTTCCTAGTAAGTTTTGCTAGTAGGTCGACTAGGACGTGTTAGGCTTCCGGACGGAGATCCACAAGATCGTCCCGCCTGGTGGTTGGTTATGTTATGTTCTAGCTTTGGAGTTAATTACTCGTCTATATTCATTTTGTTTGACTTTCTTTTCCTGTTCATATATCCTGTACGCTCCGATTCATTTCACTCATTCGGTGTTGTGAGGTATCAACCAAAACCCGAGCATAGAAGTATTAGGTTAGTGATTGAAAAAACCTGAGCTAAACTCGCCCAAAATCAGTAAGCAACGTTTCATAGATTATGAATTCTTCAAGTGAAAAGCAAATTAAGCTGTTAAGCTCTGTTTCTTGCATTCTTCTACCCAACCGTTTTTACACTTATCAATTCCGTATTTGGTTTACTGGCTGTTACATTCAGCATCCCACTCCTATCCTTTTGCAGAATAATTCCCTACTTGTGATTGTTTTTGGTGTGGTATGTGGAACGTGAATCTATGAGTGTGTTCTCCCAAATCTGGACATGTACTTGATGAAATTCATTATACTATATGTGGAAAGAATTTTGTTGAGATGTAGTTTGTTTCAGACCATTCTTGTACTCGAAGGGGATGAACAGAATAGTAATAAGACCTACTACTCCGGCTTGAGGTTAATGTCAGTTCTAGTTTGAGCGCAATTACACATGAAGGCCTCGAGTTTTGGTGTTATCTCCTTATGATTTAGTCACAACTGGTATCAATCACAAACACTGCACTCAAAAATGTTGGTTCAACCTCTGAGCATCTAAATTTCACTTTACGTTATAGCTGTTCATGGTGATCAGTTATTCATCATGATTTATGTACCGAAAAAGTCATGCGTTGTTGATTGTCTTGAAGACAGTCATCTTTTGAAAGATGTGAAATTTATTCCTGAGACGAACAATAATTCGCTATCGCCGGACTCGGTACTCAACTGCTCTATTGGGGCGTTATGTGGTTCTTCACTCTAAGTCTCAGGATCAAGTTGTTGATTATCCCTAATAGTGTAGTAGGTCTCCGAGGATATTATATATAACACTACCGCTGTACGCATACGCAAGTATGTAGTGAATTAGTTACAAACATTGTTGTAATCACAAGCGTACCATTCGGTGTCAGATTAACGATAAATTTCTTGAATTGGAGCTTTCGTTAGTCAAGTACGGCTTGCCTCCAATCGCCTCATTGTGCTCGGATTGGGCGTCTCAGGCTCCAAGATGGCTACTCGTCTTACACGTCTCCCAAATCACCGTGTCTTTCAAACAGCCTCTGCCGAGGAATTCCTCACTGCTTTCTCGTTGCACAGGTCCTCCCACTAAAGTGTCAGGACGAAAGCGAATGCCCGACGATCTCCACTAAGTTGACTGACTGATAATTAGTTTGATTCCAAACCAACCACGGGTGGCGTATAACGCGTACAACATTGTGCTCACAGACATTCTACCCGAGGATGTTTAGCTTTATCCGAAAGGCATACGAACTTAGCAGTCGGTCACCGGCCCTCATAGGTTTCCAGAAGAGGCGAAAAATGCGGTCAAATGCCGTTTTCTGGGTGATAGGAATCTAACCCAAGGAACCCTAAATGCGCCTCTTCCGGTAACCGCCGACAGACTAATATTCGTATCTCCTGCCAGAATCAGGATATTGGCTCAGCCCGCTTTACGTAAGAGGTTGTGGAGCTTTTGGTAAAAGTTATCTTTGATTGCATCTGGATTGCAATCAGTGGGGGCACACGCCGAAATGACAAACACGTTGCGTCTACCGGAACGACGACTGCTCACTGTGCACAAATCTACGTTTCACTGTGCATTAACGACTGTCGATTGGGATCCAGTCTAGCAGCGTCGCTTCGGCCCTTCCACTGAGAACAATGCCAACGCCAGCAAGTTTTAATTTCAGTTTATTCAACCATTGACCTTGCACTTCTGTGCTTTGGTTTCGGTTGCAACCTTCCGGCATCGTCCAGAAAAGGGCGGAAAGAATAGACGCAAAGTGATGAAGATCCAGAAATTAAAAGTATGAAGCGGAAATCGAGAGGACAAAGAGAGAGTCCGAATGCAACTACACCACTGGCCGCAATACCTAGCCATATCACTTAATGTCTCCAACAATTTGGTAGGCGGGTCACGTGGAACCCAACCTGGAAGTCTAAATGTCCTATTTATCCAAGTCCACTAGTCAAGGTTCTCATACCTTTTCGCCATGTCGTTGACTGACCACTTCGACTTACCTTCCAACCACTACCTGCCCCAGACAACAGCGTACGCCGAGGAAGTCTATTGGTGGGCATGCGTAACGCATGTCCCATCCACCTTAACCTGTTTAGATTCAGTACTTGCTCCAGAGACTGACCTCTGGTTCCCAACACCCCACGCCTAACCTCAACATTGCTGATACGGTGTTCCCACCATATTCGGACAGTGCTGCAGAGACATCAGTGCTCGAACACCGACAGTCTTCGTCTATCTTCTACCCTCAACGACCATATTTCTGAGCCGTATAAAAGAACGGACCTGATTGTTACAGTGTACACTCGACCCTTGACCGACAATCGAATGTCACGCCGGTGCGACAGATGACGGAGGTTGGCAAAAGCCAAACACGCCTCGTGTATACGCGATGGTACTTCATCCGATATCTGTCCACTTGGTGAGGTGTAACCACCCAGGTAGCAAAATTTATCCACTTCAGCTAGAGCTTCCTCTGCCAAGAAGAGGTTTGGTGTTGAGCCAACCCAGTCTTGTAGCAGCATTTTAAACTTTGAAGGTGCAAACCGCACCCCAAACATTGCTACACTGTTGTTTAGGCTATCTAAGAAAGCTTGCATCTTACCTGAATCTTCACTCAGAAGAACAATATGGTTTGCATATTCCCAGTCAGACAATTCACTTCCCCAGCAAAGATCGATGCCTCTGTTCTCATACAAAGATAGAGCTATCTCAAGAATCAATTCAATCATAAAATTGAAGAGAAAGAATGAAAAGGGACAGCCCTGACGAACACGACTTCTCTTGGTGAACTCGGTTGAAACATCGCCGTAAGCACGAACTCAGCTTTGGCTGTTCACAAACAAGCATTGGAAAAGAGAACTAAACTTCTCTGACACACCCTTCAATGGGAGGCAGCGCCAGAGAACTGTGCAGTCGACTGAGTCGAATGCCGATTTCGGATCGAGAAGTAGAGATCTTGGGCCTACGGTAGATGTGTCTGTGCTCTAAGGCTTGCCGAAGAATAAAGATGTGGTCAATACAACCCCTGCTGGGTCTGAAAACTGCTTGATTCTGACGCGTACACATTTCACGGGCACTGGATAATCGGTGGAGAATGGGCCTGGTGAGCAATTTGGACATGATACTTACCAAACTCATTCCTCCGTGGTTTTCACAAGAGAACCTGTCACCTTTCTTATAAATCGGCACAGTCACCGATTCACACCATTCCTTGGGAATCTACTCGCTATTTCAGATAATCCGGAGGAGTTTTGCTAACTCCGAAACCAAAGCTCCGCCTTCACCCTTGAAAAAAGATGAAGACAACTAATCCAGTCCAGTGGCTTCGCACCTTTTCAAGTAACCTATCTCCTGCATAATCTCCGTCTCTGATGGAGAAGCGATATTCAGTTGCATCGTTTCGCTGGCAGGTATATTTTGAAGGTCCAGCGTTGAAGTGGGCCAAGTGAATTGTTCCTTAAGGTGCTCCGCCCAACGATCCAGACGACATCCCTGAGAATGAATCAGTAAGCCGTCGGATTCCTTAATTAACTCACTTACTCCGGGTTTCCATGAGCCGGCACTTATCAAATGGTAAAGGTTGTGAGTATTGCCAATGGACGCGACCATTTCCAGTTCCCTACATTTTACAGTTCACCACTGCTCACGGTCATTTCTGAGGCTCTTAGTCAGTTGGAGTCTCAGGGATTTACGCACTTCATTGAATGTGGCATCCGGAGGGACAGATCTGCGAGCATTCAGCAGTGCAACTGATGTTGAAATTATCCATCGTGTGTGAGGCCTACTTGAACCAGAGACTTGTACGGCATTAGAAGCGGCACAGAAAGTTTCCTTGATCTGTTGCCAGTGTTCATCTGGGTCTGGGACATCCGGCTGCATATATAACCGTGTAGGCAGCTCTGTCTGAAAAGCAGATCGTCGGTTGTTGTCTAGAAGCAATTGCACAGGACGGGTGGCTTGAGCGTGGGTGCAACCACGGACGAGACGTAAACAGAGGTAAGAAAATACGAAGGCGTGATCTGAGTCCACAAGTGTAGACCAAAATGAACGACAATCTTCAACTGATCCACACCAGTGGTGACCAATGACAATATGGTCAATCCAAGTCCAACGTTATGAAAACGTAGGACACCATGTGAGTTTATGCCGCTTCTTATGGCAGAACTTCGTACTTGCCAGAAACAATATGTGATCAGAACACAGTTGAATGGGACGATCGCCGTTATCGGTACGATCGACTGGGATAGAGAATGGGCCTCTGATGTGCCTTTCGGAATCTCCCAAACGGTCAACTTGGACGTTGTAATCCCCAGCAATGACCACCATGTCTGTTGTACGCACGCTTCGAAGCATCTGAGACAAATCGTGGTAGGATTCGTCCTTTGTTTCGGAGGAACTGCAGTCAGTGGGCTCATACAAAGACACGACAAACAAGCATCGAGGCTTCTGTTTGTTGCTGTTGACACGCACAAAATCATCCAATCGAACTGCACACAAACGACCGCTGACTGGAATCCAGTCTAGTAGTGCACGTTTAACGTTCATGCTTAGAGCAATGCCAACACCAGCCTGACCACGAGCACTAGAAACCGGATTACCTGACTCTCGGAGAGTGAAACGAGAGACTGAGGTTGTACCTGGGCTGCGAAGAGTGGTCACAAGAGTGAGGTCTTGTGTGCGTGTTTCGGATACAGCATGCATCTATTTTGAAAGGGTCAAGAGTTCTAGTGAGGGTAGCCTGTTGCCCTAACTGACAGTGTGCGGACGTTGAAGGCGGTCAGTTGAAGTGAACATGTAGGTTTAAGAAGTGCATTTGATTTGCACCCAACTTCTGAACTACCACTTTCATCACAGTGGCAATTACCTGTGGCGTTTCGGATAGATCTTAAATTAAAAGAAGAAAAGTTGGTAAGGCCCTTCACGGGAAAGATGCTGGAGGTTTCCGGGTGGATCATACTTCGCGGTTGCCCACACCGCAGAAGGGGATTTTCTTCGGGAGCCCTAGCCGGAGCTTTTGACTCAAAAGTCTGATCCACAAGGCAGTAGAGCGTTAACCCAGCATGGGAAATTGACCAAAGCACCCGTGAGGGAGCTTCTTCTGGTCTGTCACGTGAAACCCGGCTGTTGCAAACAGTGTCTTGTGTTCGCTGGTGCTTTGTTACCGATCCGCTTTTCGGATTCATTCCTCAGCCCCATGCACGCAGTGGAGCAAATGGAACGTGGACGGGGCAGCATCCTTTGGGCTGGGGGCTGCCCAGCTTAAGTGGGCGATACCTGCCCAATGGAGTCCGGTGATTTTTCCCATCGTCGAAGAAATTCCAGTTACTCCACTCCCACGTCCATCTAGTGGAGGTTTTTAGACCGGCAAACTGTTTCTCTCCGTGTTTGTTCGCCGAAGTATTCTCTCCAGGGGCATAATGGTTAGAACCAGATGTTGCGCATCAGTTGGTTTATAGACGAACTTCATCTGGGCTCTACCCATTGACCTGTCAGGCATGATTGGATCTTCGGCCTAAGGAAGCCATCCTGCATAGCTGTTTGGGCCATGGAGGCACGCAAGCCATTACGCCACGTCAAGGTGCAGTCTCGTCGTGATGAAACGGCTGCAAGACCAGAAGTCGTAGCCCCGGCGTCACCAGAAAGGCGTAAGTGAAACTCCGCAAAAGGATTTCACTTGGGCGTCAATCGAATGATAGAACTGGAATCTTAATCGCAACACGCCGACGGCAAGGGACTCATGCGTACGAGCTAAACCCGCCTGTTGTCCTGTATGCATCAGGGTTCGCACGTTGAACTTGACTAGTTTGAGTGAGCATCAAGGATGAAGGAGGACATTATCCGGTTGTAGTGGGTTCTAGAAGACTGGGAAGCTAGTTAAAGGACGAGAGAGAGCATTTGTCAGGGTTTCCACCAGTGGCGCTGCAATTGGTACGATCGACCGAAGTTCTCGCGGGGTGTTATAAAGGAAAAGAATGTGAAAAAGGAGTGGAAATGGGAAAACAGGTTTTTGTATATGGTGTAAGAGAGGGATCATGTCTTAGGATCTGGTCGCCCGTTATCCTTAATAGTGCAGATGGCCTTTGAGTCTATGGGTTATACCCATTCTACCTCTTGTATGACGGCCATAGCCACAGACGAAAGTCTTCACTTAAGAAGTGACGGATTCACTTCTTGCCGAGGTGGACGGCGGGTTTAGCATTGAACACTGTCATCGGCTAGACTACAAGCGGTTGATGTTTCGTCATTCTAATAGATTTTGGATTGGTTCTGTGATGTAACTTAGTTTTTTCTACGACTGCATATCAAGTGTTCTCCGTTCAAGTGATCGTTCACGGATGTAACACGGACGCACCCCAGAGATGAAACCGTCACTTGAGTCTTGATCTCGGTTTTGGTCTGCAGTAACGACTTGGAAGTTACACTTTTTAGCCAGCGAAAGAAGTTTTTGAACACATTGACCAAGATTTTGTCCTTCCTCTGTTTGTGCGTAGAAAGCAAATAACGGGAAAAGTTTTCACCTTTCGATTGGACTCAAATCCATTGTAATACCGGGATGGCAGATTCAGACGTCTTGCAGTCAGTGGCGAATTTCTGCATCAAATGGGATGCATCGTTGATTAGTTTGTTGATTTCGTCTGGTTGGTGGGACTCTGTAGAAAGCAGAAAGTTTGTTTGACATATTTGACCAATGTTGAACTGATCCAAATGTGACAGTCTTTTATGTATGTTGTTGACTTTTATCTATTTGCTTTGCATTCCCATCAGCACTAGATACTTCATTAGAACAGAAGGGGGACAGGTCGCAAGATGCAAGCATTTCATTTACCCTTGTCAACCGTGAACGTAAAGCATGTCAATATATATGTACGGTACAATAGGAGGGTAAATGCAACAGTAAAGTAGGCACTACCGAAAGTTCTTTTAATGCGTACGTTGAGGGTAGTGGGGTCTGTTGTGGCAACGTCAAGGTAGGCAAACATTTTGGGTAAATCGTTTTTGTGCACAGAGTGCTGGCTGATGCACCATGATTAAAATCGCTTCGCAGAATGCTAATAGTTTCGGTGTTGGATTGCACAACAATGCTTTGAAACGTTAGATCAGGTCAACTTTGTGACCTGATGCAATTGAGCATCTTGCAGTCGAAGAAGCTGGCGGTTTCACGTCATTGGGTATTGCCCCAGCGGGTTGAATCATCAATTTTAACAGTTATTTGAGTATGTGTTCTGATACTCGCTGAGTCAAGTAGCAATCCGTCCTGCCGATGTGTACGTCACCGCAGCTGCAAATATGTGAGACATTAGGATCAGCAAAACTGAGTGATTTTGAAAACAGCCTTTTGGTCGTCTATAGCAAACGCAGCTGCACCGCTGTGTGTGTGCCCTAGAGCTGATTTAAGATTACTATTTGTTTGATTAAATAACTGGCCTCCTTTAATAGGCACAGTGATAAAAACTTATTTCTTTTCGACGTTCGTTATTTCCTCGCGTACCAGTCTCGGCTTCTTATCATCATCATCATCATCGTACAGCGTTAAACAGTAGGGCAAGCCCCACTGACCACTGCCTTTCTCACCATGTTGCACGTTGAATTAAAAAGTATGAATATACAAGATGGACAGGGAGTGGACCTACATGGGTGGGAAAAGAAAAGAATGCCCTAGTGCCAACACACGGAATACACAGTCTAACTGTACAAACGTACACCGATCAAACATTCTGATTCGATAGAAAGTGACAACACGATCGCCACTGTTCGCGGTTCGCTATCATATCCTTCAGTGTCTCCAGCCAACTGGTAGACGGATCTTTTGGACCCCAACCACGAAGACGTGAAGCACCTACTTTTCCTAAGTCTGCTGTACATTTTCTCATTCCTCGTTGCCACGTCATCTGTTGACCTCCACGTGGTCTCTTCCACTCCCTAGAAGGAACGGAGAATAGGAAACGGCATGGTAGACGTGTGTTTGACATACGTAACACATGCCCCAACCAACGAAGTCTACTAAGTTGCATACGTTGTGACAAAACGTTCTCCGAATTAGTACCCAATACTCGATTTCTGGCCTCAGCATTGACTACTCGGCTAATCCACCCGATCTTAGCGATACTACGTAAACATCGGTGGTCGAAAACCTCAAGACGACGAATATCTTCAGCACGCAGACTCCAAGTTTCGCAACCATACAACAAAACTGAACGCACAGTGGCACAGTATACACGACCTTTCAACTTCAGTGAAATATGAGATCGGCGCCACAAGTGCTTCAGTCCAGCGTACGCCGCTCGAGCTTTGGATATCCGCGTACTCACCTCTACTACTGTGCTCCCATCCGTCGTCACGCTGCTGCCGAGGTAGGTGAAACGGTCGATAACTGACAGCACCTCCCCATCGAGCATCAAGCTCGGAATTGTTGACGTCCAGTCTTGTAACATCACCTTGCACTTTGAAGGTGCAAAGCGCATGCCGAATGGAGCTACAGCTCTTGCGAGATTATCTAGTGCACGCTGAGCATGTTCCGTGCATTCGAACAAGCAGACAACGTCGTCTGCGTAATCTAGGTCACATAGCTTTTCACTATCTCCTAGTTCGACCCCTACATCCTGAAGATTTTGCAGCGCACTCTCCATTATTTCGTCCATGACGAAGTTAAAAAGGAATGGAGACAAAGGGCATCCCTGCCGAACACCACTGGTCGTTTCGAACCGACCGGATAGTTCACCGTAAACCCTTACGCGGCCAGAAGTATGAGAATACAGTGATCTCATTAGGTTCACGAACTTCTGGGGCATACCTTTTCGATGAAGAGTACTGAAAAGCGATGTTCGATCAACTGAATCGAAGGCGCCTTTCAGGTCTAAGAAAAGCATTATTGTTGGTCGGCGGTGCGTGTGACGCGTTTCAAGAAGTCGGCGAAGAGTAAAAATCTGGTCGATGCATCCTCGACCTGGGCGGAATCCAGCCTGCTGTTCGCGGACATTCCTCTCGCGAGCCGGCGTAAGACGGTGCAGCAAAATCGAAGCTAATACTTTGGTGACTATCGGGATAAAGCTAATCCCACGATGATTACTGCAGTCATTGCGTATTCCCTTCTTGAAGATGGGAACAATCAATGACTCGCTCCATATTTACGGAATACGCTCCTCCTTCCAAATGTCACGGACCAAGGCGGTTAGTGATTTTATCAACGCCTCACCACCCAGTTTGAAAAGAACTGGGGGAAGTTCGTCGGGACCTGCCGCTTTCCCCCACCTTAGTAATCGAATACATGACTCTACTTCTACTTCTGATGGGGGCTCAAGTGATACCACCCAAGGAGTCACAGTTGTTGACACTGGAGTAACTACACTAGCGTGCGGCCAGCTAAACTGTTCCTTGAAGTACTCGGCCCATCGGTCAAGCCTTTGCTGTTTGTTATGGATGGGTTCTCCATTCCTACTGCAAATCGCTTCACTGACCTGAGTTCGCCGTCCACTGGTGTCACGAATAAGTTGGAACAGTCTTTGACTGTTACCTGAAGCAGCTGCCACTTCCATTTCTTCGGCTACATTGACCCACCAATTTTCGCGATCCTTCTTAAGGCTTCGCGTAACTTGTCTTTGCAGCTTTCTCCGCATCTTATTCATTTCCTTACAGTTCGAGAGCTGACGCTTTTGCTCCAATATACTCAGCGACTCTTGCGAGATCCAGTGTCTTTGATGGACAACGGATCCAGGACCACAGGCAAAACCTGCTGCAACGTGCATCGCCTGTTTGATATGAGACCAATGCTCATCTACATTACTGTTCTCCGTGGATCCTAGCTCATGTGCTAACTTCTGCTCATACCGGGTGCGTACTTCTTGATCACACAAACGTTGCACGGCTAATCGGGTTTGCGGTTTGCGACGATGGCCATGGAGCTGGAGAGATAATCGCATTAAAACTAATGCATGGTCCGACTCTACGTACGTGGACCAGTAAGATCTACAGTTCTGAACAGAACTGCGCCACCGGTAGCTTACGGCGATATGGTCAATTTGACTCAAAGTACCTGTAGAGTTAGAGCGCCATGTCGCTGTGCGACGCGAGCTGTGTCGGAAATTTGTGCTAGACAAGAACAATCGATTGTCCGCACAAAATTGGAGAAGCCTATCCCCGTTATCTGTGCGCTCAGCGGGTAAAGCACAACGCCCACCTAAACAGGCTTCTGACACACTGAGTTTGCCAACTTGTGCATTGAAGTCACCAGCTAGCACTACAATGTCGGAACCTTTACTGCTGCGAACGAGAGTGGCGAGGGCATCATAGAACTCATCTTTCTGCAAGTCTGAGCTGCAGTCCGTTGGGGCGTACGCCGAGATCACGAACAAATTGCGTTTAACACAACTATCCTTTCGAACGCCGACTGACCCTTGGAGTCTCACAGCACACAAACGACTGTTAACAGGGATCCAGTCTAATAGGGCAGCCTCAGCCTTGTCAGTCAAGACAATTCCTACACCACGTTGACCCACAGCTTTAGCTGCTTCGTCTCCTGAGGTGCGCAGAATATACCTCGATGAGATACCTGGAGCAGTTAGCTGAATTACATTGCTCGAATCCTGGATACGCGTTTCGCTTAAGCAGCAAACATCAATCTTCAGAGAGTTCATTGTGAGGGCTAGGCACGCCTGCTGACCGGCCTGCATGAGTGTACGCACGTTGAAGGAGCCGAGATTCAGAGGCTGACGGGGCTTGAGAAAATGTGAGTTACCAGTCAGAGGATTATTCCCGACACTATTTGACAGCGAATCGTTGCGAGTATCGACCGTGTTATCAATGGGAGCATTATGGGTGGATAGATGGGGCAAAGAGGGATGGTTAGGGACAGAAGACAAAGGTCTACCGTTGGCCAGCAGCGTTCTTTTTATGAACTTCTTCATTGTGTAGCTCATATTTTGTACAGGTTTTCTGGGCTATATTGAAGAGAGTTCTGATCAATCCACACGTGTAAGCTACCGTAGAAAAGGTAGAGAATTGTAAATAACGTCCTCTCCACGTTGCTTTTCGGTGGATTCCGCGCTGAGGTCCCATCCCGACGCCTGGTTAATAAAATGTCTAGGAAAGACAAACTGTTATCACGTTCTTCGTGGGAAACAGTTAGGCTTGGACGAATAGAGTTAAGAATGTCAACGAAAGGGATAAAACGTTCTTGAGCCGTGAAAATTAAAATATCATTCATCTGTCGTCTGTAAAACGGAAATCGGGAAATATTATCCTAGAGCAGTTTTTCGATCATCCTAGAAATACATCTGCCAAGGTTGTACCCATGGTTTCTCATGGCCACACCATCAATCTGTTTTTTTTTCGAAATTAAAACGAATGTTCTCTGTTCGTAAAAGAAAGAGGTCCTTGTTGTATTTGATAGTAATAGGTAAATGAAAGTAATTAGAAATTAAAAATATCACATAGATAGTCAACTAGATACATTGTTACTGGGTGTCGGGGTTCATTATGGGCTTATACGTAAGCGTTTAACGTTTAGTTACACAGCGTTGTCGGAAACGATAGTAGTAAGTCGACGTTTTGGTTACCGCAGGTCACCTTTTTAAGACCGGTTTAGCGTCCACTGTAGGCCCCCTATCGAATGGCTGGAGACGATAGACAAAATAACCAAGTGTCGCGATCAGTGGTGAACTTGCATTTGAACTCTTTCTTCCCGTGTGGTTTTCACATTTACCCTTATTAGCTGTTTGCTCTCCATTTGTGTTACAGTTCATCTCACTTTGGACTGGTTGATATTCTGATTTCACCATCAAAACAAAAACATGAAAGTGCAAGGTTATTGAGTGAATAAGTTAAACTGGACTGACCAGCTCGATCTCCGTTTACTGTCGATCTTCGAACCAGATAAATGTGACAGCGGATACATGGATAATTTGAACAGCAATGTTCACTTTTTTACGGAATTTCTAAAACTAGGAAAGTACAGATATAAACATGCGTTGAAAATACAACGCACACAATAGCCGGTGGTGGTCAAGTGGTTTAGAGCGTTCGTTTACTACCTCGGAGGCGAGAGGCTCAAATCCCTCCACCGCCGGCCACTGGTGGTAGTCAGTTATCCACTGTCGTCCAACTCGTTACCACAGCTTAACTGTAGAGACCTTATTTGGTTCTCCACTCCAAGTCTCGTGGTCTGGTTACCAGTTATCCCTAATAGTACGGTGGGTATTTCAGGCTGTGAAGTAATACCCCTCCCACTGCGCTCATGCGCAAGCATTCATCGAAAAAAACCACCACAGTATCAGTCGTGCACCATTATGGACAGACATTGATGTTGCGATACAAGCACTTGATATAGGTCTTCTATACGATGACAGTTATATTTATGGCGCGAACCATAGGATTGATCTGATCGCGGCAGCATATACTTAATTCTTGACAGAAAACGCACTTCACTTCGATGGAAAATACTAATCATTCATTATTTGCAACCAGACCACGTTGGAAACACCTATTCCATTTCGATCACCCAAGTTAAATAACTTCGGGCCCAGTTGGTATTTATATGAGTGACTAGCCGGGAATACCGGGTGTTACGACCGTTCCTTTTTTAGGCGGTACACAATGATTCGTTCTCGCTACGCTTTTCTCATTGGTACCTTATGTGGCTCTGCACTCCTAGTCTTAGTGTCTCGATTGTCGGGTTTCCATGATATTGCAGTGGGCCTTTAAGTCTCTTTGTTACTCTTTCCTGTATTCGTTTTGTTGGCATGCTGCTCGTCTCCAGGCTCGGTGTATGCTAATATATAATTAAGACTATGAAGTATGGTATTGTCCACTGCACTCATATGTTTGCGTGTAATACAAATAAATAAAGGACTAAGTGATAATAGTAATACAAAAACAATCTGGGCCTCTGAACAAGCGGCGTGAAAAAGTGAATTTGTTTGGAAACTAATTTTTTTCTCGTCCAGCATGATACAATCAGGTCCATAATTCCAAAATACGCGAATGATGGCCACGTTTGCAACTCATAGACAGAATTGGGCTGACTCCATATAGTTCCAGAAATCCGGTCATTATGAGAAGGCAACGGAAATCCTTTACGGGTTGTTAGTTGTTCAAACTGAGACCGACCGTGTTTTTTATTCCTTTACAATTTAAGCGCGATATTAAGAATACAGGGCGTTCGGCAACTCTTGGTTTCTGTTTATACTGAACCGCTTAGTTGTCTTTTTATTAAAAAATATACATTTACCTCCTTTCCTAACTACGGATTCACTGTGGTCTCAAAATGAAACAAATTGTTCCTCATTCTCCAAGCTATCTCGTCCTACACACCCGCCTCACGCGGCAAACGTGTCGCGATCACGTGGAAACGCATTTCGGTTACCATTGACGAATCAGATTTTTTGGCGTCTGGTCAGTGCGTTGCGTGACTTCGTGCACCATGAAGGTGGCGGACAGTTACCAGTTCGAGGGAATCTCCCAGATATGACATCTGATTCTGTGAGATACCTTCGTCTACTTTCGATCTATCGCGAACAATCTGACTGGGCCGTTGAGTGCATTGCGTCCCGGGTCAAGCAGGTGAGACACATATGTTTATGTATATTTTTATTTTTATGTATGGACGTGCATATAGTGACCTTAGTGATTAACTATCATTATCGATACTACCTAAACGCTATACCGAGATAGAGAATGATAAAAAGGGTGTTATGGAGATCCGGGTGATAAAGTTGTCAGTGCTGAATTGATCTTAATGTTAATATTATCCACCACTGTCAAACGTGCCGCGTTTCTAAGACAAATCGACATCTGTGATTCCCGCACTTTATTCATCGGATCTCACGATGATCCAGTTATTCAGGCGCTTTAGAGAGGAAAGAAACATGTTATCGAAGTTGGCCGGCAATAGCAAGCCGATGAGCAGTGGTCAGTACCAACTGTGGGCCTAACGATCCCAATTATTCTCTTCTGCATGCTGTTCACATATTGTTCTGTTTCCGTGATTCGCTCTTCTCGGGTGACTATTTCCTTGGGTGTAATTCAGCTTTTCGGCTAACTTTATAATCAATATGTTCTTGAAACTAATATTTCCGGCGCCCATCGACTTTTGTGCTCTGCCGTGCTTCTCCAGAAAGAGGACACGGTCTTATGTGAATTGTACATTCAACAAACGCACTAGAGGTTATTTTCGTGATACATTATATTTTTACTGGGAAAAATCCAAAAACTAAGAAAGTCTCAAGTCCTCCTGTAAAAGAAAATAATTGTAAACAGAAGCCCGTTTTTAGTAATTGAAATTTTACCCATTAGTTATGCCGTCAACAAAGGACTTGAATGCAATTATACTTTTAATTCCTTCAGCATCCCGCAGCTTGAACAGTGTTGTCGATCTTCTTAGTGGGGGAAGTCGTATCGCTGAAAGTAATTGTCCAACCAGCAGTGATACTTTGAATATCTTTAAGTTTATTGTCTAACTGTGGTGCCATTGCAAGAGCAAATACTGTGGTACCAGCCCTACACACAACCGAAGTCTTTATTTTTCTATCATCAACCCATTTCGAGGTGACATCTTCCAGCTTCGAAAATGAAGCATGAATGTTTGCTGGTTCGGTGTGACAGATTGAGTCTGGAAAAAATACGTCATTTCTGCATATGAAGCTTCACCTATGAACATATTCCAATGATGCATTTTTGTCTAAATCTTATTTATGGGGTAAGACTTACATTAGAAACATCCTGAAAAATCATAATGTAGCTTATTTCCGAAGAAACACGGTAGTCCACAGTCGTACATGTGAATCGTACACTTGACATTTGTCCCAACCAGGTGTGGAAAAATCAAATAGTTACCACAAGCTTTATTCGCACTCGCATATAGATTCACGTTAACCGGCCAGGAATATTTTGGTGACCAAAGACATATCTCACAAAATGCCGTGCTGACCTATCCGGCGTCAATCTACGGTTTCACATTGTTGGATTCCGATTAAACACGTTACTGGTTTCTCCTGGTACCGACAAATCCATTATGGTTCACTTCTATGGACTGATCACGGCTTGAAGCATATTCGTTTTTAATCAAATCAACGTTAATGCACCTTTTTACGCAGCCACTTCCAGAGCCTAACTGATCTCTTTTTAGTGCCACAAGGTGACCGATGCAACTAGGTTCTCAGGGCTCAGGTTAACACTGACTGCAGATTACAAAGATTTATTTGCTTTTTCTGTTATTACATAAGTATTCAGTTCAAATAAGTTCCATAAGCGATGGTTATCCTCGATATCATTTGCATTCTTAGACGCTCCTAGACTTGTCCTTCCGGATGTTACATACACTGATGTGCGCAAAGCCCTGTGGCTTAATTAGGCTTGGTGTTTGAGAGGTGATCGCGAGTTGTGGTGGACTGCGGAATGTGAAAAGGTGAAAAAGACTGAGGTGACTGATTATTCCCTCACGACCTTTGCTGTCTGAGTTAGAATAATAGCCCACGAGACCGAACTGTAAGTGATTTTATCAAGAATTCTGTCCCCCCAATGACTCATTTTCACGTACATCTTCGTGAAGTGTGAGAAGATAACTTCAGAGACCCTTTAAGTTGATTCTCATCTACGACTAGTACAATAAATGTCGTAGTAAAAACTGCATGTACGTTTCTATCCTCCATCAGAAATGGAAGTTCTGGGTAACCTGAGCTTCATTTAACGAACCGAGGCCATTTACTACAATTAGCCGAATGAAACACTTTAAAGAGCAATGAATTTGGCCCACCTCTCTAGCGGTTCTTGTGATAAACCATGCAAGTTGGGTGAAATAAGGGGACACCATTTCTCCGTTAGAAGAAGAATTCGTTCACGAGATAGTCTATTTGGTACTGAGCAAAGCTACTGGGATGGATAAACTCTCCCTGTCCATTTTGAAGGACGAAAGCCAAAGCTTGGTGTAGTATTAAAGATAACTGCAGCGCAACTATGGAAATTGAAGATATCATCAAAGTTTAGTGTAAACTGTGGATTGTGTCAATTTATCAGAAACGGTACACGTCTTCTGAAAGCCACACAGAAGTCACCTTGGTTCAAATCGCGTCCAAACCACATGCGGGCATTATTCTCCTTCCACTGTCGAACGCTTGCAAACACTGTTCATATGGATTAAACCGACTTCAGATCTTTCCGGGATAGTATGAACCGCATCTTTTACTTGTTGAGAGATCTTTAAATGCGGGCACATTTCCCATACACCCACTACCAGTCAGCCGCCCAGTTCCCTGGTGCTGTCGCCTATTCAGGAATCTACCATATCCATATATTGTTAGCCGATTGCGTGCTAGCAGTAGTGTTTCACGCGAGTTCACCTCGAGGTTTGCTGTTCGTCTCAATTGCCCCTGTCATCACTTATCTTTATTTTTATGATAGAAGTGATTCTGGAAAATCGCTGGCTCCTCTTGTGAAAATAATGTCGTCAGCCTTCGTTCAGCTACAGAAATTCTTGACCTAGGGTGTGTAGACGACGTGGCACCCCTCGCTGGAAAGCACACTGAGTTGTAAGCTCTTTCGTACAATTGCGATAACACTATATCGGTGCTCGAGACACATTCTTCACTGGTACACTGCAACACGCTGCCACATGTGGTCGTGTCCACGCAAAGCATTACGTAATTGAGTATATCTCAGTTGGGAAAACCACATCTCCACCAGTGACCGGATATCCCCAAAAAATGTCGTCGCGCATGATGCGGTCTTCAGTTTTACCAACTGATTGGAAAACTTGGCCGCTGTGTTAGAAGAGAAATGTAAACTGTCAATATTACTATTGTTATTAGTTGGTAATCAATTTCCTCACAGCTGTCTGCGCGTTATTTGGGTATGTCATGTCAGCAGTGCTGAGTTTGTACATGCTTTTGTTGACCAGAGACTAGCCTTTACATCGAACAGGTTACATAGTTTTTGTTATGTGTTGCACATGTTCCCGGGTAGAATTATGCATCGTGTATTGTTTTCCAAGGCAGATAACGGTAGATAAGTCAACTCAACGCTTTTATGCGCCCGATGTAGGGTGGGTTTTCAACAAATACATGATTTACGGAGGAATGCAGAAGAAAAGAGTGTCAGAGCCTAATGGAAGGCACAGATAAACGCTTGGAAACGAAACGAAACACTACATGCAATCTGATTAATGACGAAGGTGAATAATGAGATCGTTGATTACTTGGTCGCGGTATCTGAGTAAGCGGACGAGGTAAGGGATGGGGCTGTTTCTACATATGAACGTGCGTGAATGAAGTATTTCGAATTTCGAGTGGGTGGAAGGGAATGAGATGGCTTTCAGAGAGTGCGGTGTGAGTACAATGATTTGTGTTGACTAGTAACCTGTTTGTGAATTTTTCACAAGAAAGCTTTCTGACTCTGTTGTGAACTGTTTCAACGTGACTAGTCCAACAAAGGTTGTGAGTTATACTAACTCCTGGGTAATGGACGAAAGGAGCTTTTGGTAGATATTGGTTATCAACGATGAAACATGGGATGATGTTAAAAGTAGTTTGTTAGCGTGACCCACATTGAAGACTCAAGGGCGCGGCAAAGCATTTTAGGACGTTAAGGGAGAGAGAATGGAGAGTAGACCAGTAACCAAGTTCATTCAGACTTTTGAAGAAAACTCAAACTTTCATTTCCGTTATAGAGAAATCCAAGTACAACATCATCGGTATATTTGCAGTCAGTGAGATTAGGCGAAATGGGGACTTTACCGATATAAAGGGTGAAAATAAATGAAGACAAAATGGCACCTGGAAAATATGTGGAGGAGGAAGTGTGGGTACATCGGAGTTAACGGTGAACTGGTGATTCAAATCTTCGACTTTTAGCTTCCACTTGGATTTGGCATAGCACAACTGTTTCAGGGCTTTCCATATCCCACAGTGGCTCTTGTTACCCGGCACTGTCTACATACAGAATATTGATAAGTGTGAGTAGGACTTATGCCAGCCCGATTTGTACTACCTTTGCTTAGCCCTGCGGAGCCTCTTCAAGGAAGGGAGGAAAACCTATCGGGTCGAACATAACAGGTTTCCATGGGGCGGCACAAGTCATAACAAAAGTTAAGGTAGTCAATGAAGTGTTCACAGTATGCGAGCACACTGTGTAGAGGAAAATATAAAAATCAGTAAACCCAGAATATGCCCTAAGCTTGTTGAGATTTTCTCAGCGGTGCAAGGTCATTTGCAGAAAGTGCGTGGTAATAGCAGGCATGTGGTCAGCTATTCGCTTTTGCAATCAATTTTAATGAGGGGAAGTGAAGTTCAGTGATCAGAAGTGCCAATGGGGACACGTTTAAATGTAAAAATACTTAAATAATTAACTATTACTGAATCCAAAAGAACATCGAAGCGTGTTGGGAAATGCACAATATTTGAAAAAACCTCAGGCGGTCAAAAAGGATAAGTCAAGTCTATTGAAGTCAGCTGCTGTTATGCACGAAAGCTGATCAAGAGTTGTAATGAGATAGTTGGAAAGGCTGTCAATTAGCTGATATCATCAGCGGAAGTATCTGGTGCAGTATAAGAATTAACAATTACAAGATAGCCAAAAAGACTCGGGAAATGTGGCTTACAACGAACTGCAATGCAATTGGTCTGCGTTGTGTTGAATTAAAATGAGAGACGAAAAGACTTGCACCACTTGCGACAGATAAATTTAATTACCCCGCTTCCTCGGTTTCTTGGGTTCGCAGGGCGATCGTCCCTGAAAACTTTAAACCCATCAATATGGACGAAATCATTACCAGTTTCTTTGTACAACCAACTTTCCTGACGGAGTATTGCACTTACGTTTTTTGATTCGTTTTGCAAGGTGGTATTCGACATTTAATCAGATCCCCCTAAAAAAAACAACGTTTAAAACCGATGTTGACGGTATCGGCATTTTGGATACAGTATGATGTCTTAGAGCAGCTTTCCAACCAGCGCGGTGTTTTCTTGAGTGCCCACGTAACTTCCGAAACAGACGTTTCACACGATTTCTGGCTGCATTCTAAAATGTCCGCAACCCGTTGCCGAGCACGAGAATTTGTAGAAAATTCAAAAAGAAGCTGTTGTAAAATAACAATTGGCCCAAAAAATTGCTTCAGTTTCGGGATCGGAAAAAAGAATTCCGCAGTAGATCACGAACATTGGAAAAGCATTTAGATCACGGTCTGTGTTCAACGGCTCCACCAATCGAGTCGACCTAGTCAATGCACGATGTGATTCAAAATGTTTGTATATCTTGCCGAATGGACGTAATCGTGTGTGACGTGTTACGCTTTCTAATCGGGGTTCATGATATCCGCCTATAGTTCGGTCGGAGTTATGGTCAAGTTTTGGATTGTTTTTTCCTTCAAATCAAGCCGATGTTCTGTGCATCCTATGAAGTGAACATTTCTTTTGTCTGCCGAGCTTTGTCGGGAAGCAGCAACCAAAACCGTGTCCCTTTATGAGTTTCATAAAGTTCTCTTACGACTCCAAGTCTCAGGTTTGTGATTGTCCGTTCTTCCTGATAGAAGCACTTAACGCTGTCACCATAATAGACATGCGGCGGTTCTACATCCAACGTTCCACACAGTAATGAACTTGGATAATATTCAAATATAGCAAACAGTTGACTGGACAACCAAGTTGTGGTCTTTAGAATGACCGACTAATCGTTCTCTTGTTCGAAAAGAACTAGTGTATCGTTCTTCGGTCCAGCTCTATGTTATATTTTCTGGTACCACCATCGTGCGCCATACAAATCTGTAGCCATCGAACCGTACTCTGCAGACCACTCCAGCATTGGAGTTCGAACCTCTGCAAACAGATTGAATTCGTGTTGACTGTATACTGAGGCTTCCTGTCTTCAGCATATCTAGCTGGATCATATCGGAGCCAGACTGAGCTATGTGAACACGAAAAGTGCACGAATGAAAAGCAACCACCGAGCCAACCTAAGGGTGATTTCTGTAGACAGGTCAAGGCTCAAGCCACCAATGATTTTCACGTAGGCTTGTATCACATCACTGGTTGACGGCAATCAGTTTGGTTTCTCAATTCGCCGTCCTAAGTAGCGTGCACATTTATGCACTTTATGATGTCATATGACTGAGTTAGCTACTCAGATTTGAGACACGACTTGCTTTTGTTTGCATTCGGTTGAAGTCGGTCGCCGCACTCAGTTAACTGCCCAAAGTTGTGTCATGTGACATGAAGTATACGCTTGTGTATGTGTTTGTGTTTGTGCACTACACAGGGCGGTGACTTATGATGCCTAATCGAGTGAGGTCACATAGGGATGGAAACCGATTGTTTTTGCCCAGTAAAAAATGCTGAAGTAGAAAGTTGCGAATTGCGACCTTCCCAAGGTGTGCTCAAACATTTTAAGATAAATTACAGTGGTCCGTCACAATAATAATAGTAATGGTAACAGTGTACCACCTTCACGACAGTGATGCTCATTCTTGTAATAACAAGATTGTCAATTTGATCGCCTAGTGGTTGGCAGTGCTGAAACTGATGGCGGTTGCTGCGATTCTGCCCAGTCTATTTTAAGTAATGCAAGTCAAATCAAATAGATGCAGAAGAAAATCCCATATTCTTCTGTCACACAAGGGCTAATCATCATCTCTTGTAGCCGGTCTAGAGCAAGCAGCTTATCATGATCTGCCGGCAGTGCATAGGCGGACCACAAACAATGTTTCTTCCGTCGGAACGAGCTGACTGCATAAATCTAAAAATATTTCACAATATAGATCTAACATTTTTCACAACTGGTTAGAACTTGTAAGCCCACGCCCACGTCTGATCATAAGTATAGTAGGGGCGAGATACCGTGTAATCATTGAACCTGATCGACGAAGCTGGGCTCGGCTACTTAATCAGAGATATAGCTCGCTTAATTCATATCTGTTCTCGTTTCGCTTTGAAAGTATTGTTGTGTGTATGTCTGTGCGCATGTGCGTTTGGCATAGACACTAGAAAAACCGAAATAACCAATGAACATCGCCGTTCACAAGATTTTGTTCAGTAAAATAATCCTCCGGTCATAAACACCGGTTTTACCCATAGTGCGTGTCTGACTAGTCAGCTATCCAGCCCGCAGTTAGTGCCTCGTTACGGTGTTGGAAGCTTATCAAACGTATTTTTGGATCTAATCGTGACCCACGAAATTTAACATTCGAATGGATTCAAAATTCGTCGTATCTGCAAAATTGAAATGCACACCCGAGCCAGTCCCAAGTCGGGAAATCTTACCAGCTGCACCGCAGAGACCAGTGGACCTCATGTTTTGCGATATTTTGGATCTTCGCACTTTTGCTACCACGCCTTTCACAGTTATTGACTAAGCCCAAAAAACAAGAGATCAAAAAAGCTGCAGTTTGACAACATACCTGTTAGATTGTGAAACTTTCCAAATACCACAACGCATTCCCTCAACCCTGAATTCAGTTACTGGTTTGAGGTATGTCCGATATATTTAGAGGCTGTCATAATGTATCACTGGAAATCAGTTTCTTATTCATTCTGTCATTTTTGAATCTCTGTCTCATTTTTTGATGTGAAAGTCATGTTATCATATCTGGATAACAGGATGAAATTCCCCCTAAAGCACATGACTAATTTCGCGGTTGTTGCTGCTCATCAGGTATGCGTACCCTGTTCTCTCCTGTCCTACCATCCTAACACACTGACGATGTCACCTCCGCTAGTGACGAAAGCTTTGCGAACTAAACGCCGAGCTCAGCGATTACAAGCTGCGGAATTTCTGTGTTTACAGTTTCCTTCCTGATGCACCCAATTCGATCTTTCGGTTCTATTTTCAGTTTCCTGATATCACTTTGGACGATGTTCGTCTGTTCGGTGAGTTTATTCGATGTGTATAGTGTTCAGTTTCTTTCGCTATTTTGCTATACACTCATTCTTCACTGTAATATCGTACGATCACCCAACTTGTGCGAGCTCATTTCTCCTTGACTGGTGGTGGCTGAGTGCATCAGCTCCTGTCATCGACGGTCGCAGTTGTGGTGCATGGCAATGTGTGCTGTTGCTCGACCTTTACTATTGCGCCTCATCTATGGGAACCTTATACGGTTCTCCACTCCAGGTCTTAGGATTGTCGATTATCCTTGATATCATAGTGTGCTGACCTGGAGAGTAAGTATAAAGTAAGTAAAATGATTACATCAACGTGCTCGAATTTCGAGGCATGTACACTCTTTGCTCGGAATGTTATCTCCTTCTCCCCTTTGTATTTTGTGTCTTTCGATGTTCGCGCATCGTGTCCCTACACTGGGACGCTCGTCTTTGTTTTCCGGATTTCTCAGTCCCCTCTTGTGATGTGACCGGCCTAAAACTACGCTGATCTCAGTACCGAGTGTTCGTGTCTTGTATATTTATGCGAGTGGGGACGCATGTGCTAGCGTGTGCGTGCATCCCCCATTGAGTTATTTTCCAAATGAAGGACTGTCTGTGATTAGTTGAATACGACCCGAATAAAAGTGAACTCTTGTGAGATTCTAGACCAGTTTCCTTTGTCGCTTGATCTACTGTGGTCAACCATAGTCCACTTTTGCTTGGATTATCGTGTTCGCCTTTGTCTTAACGGACAAGGACTCTGTCTCTTGCTGCTCGATACTCCGTGGTCGCTTCTTCCTCTACCTGGACCTCGCCGTAACTTAGAGAAAGCTACTTGTCATGTTTCTTAAAATTCTCAAGTACACAGATTATCCACTTGTTTTCATTGACCTCGGAATTCGAATGCATTCTCTACGAATCATTCTATCACTGGCCAGCGGTTCAGTTACACCATGATCTATCTGCACTGTCCGTTGAAGCATCACCGCACTTAGTATAACCGTGAAATACTACAACACGTATCCTGGCCGATCACACTGACAACGGTAACCATCTCATCCAGCTGTGCTCTGACCGCAGATTGTTTCTGTCGGGTACGAACTCCTGCCATAAGAAGCGGCAAAGACTCACATGGCTTCCTACGTTTTCATAACGTTGAACTTGGATTGACCATATTGTCATTGGTCACCGCTAATGTGGATCAATTGGAGATTGTCATTCATTTTGGTCTACACCTGTAAACTCAGATCACACCTTGATATGTGCTTACCTCTGTTTACGTCTCGTCCGTGGTTGCACCCACGCTCAAGCCACCCGTCCTGCGCAATTGCTTCTAGACAACAACCGACGATCTGCTTTTCAGACAGAGCTGTCTACACGGTTATATATGCAGCCGGATGTCTCAGACCCAGATGAACGCTGGGAAAAGATCAAGGAAGCTTTCTGTGCCGCTTCTAATGCCATACAAGTCTCTGGTTCAGGTAGGCCTCACACACGATGGATAATTTCAACATCAGTTGCACTGTTGAATGCTCGCAGATCTGTCCCTCCGGATGCCACATTCAGGGAAGTGCGTAAATCCCTGAGACTCCAACTGACTAGGAGCCTGGGAAATGACTGAGCAGTGATGGATTGTGAAGTGTAGGAAAACGGAAATGGCTGCGTCCATTTGCAATAGTTGTAACCCTTATCGTTTTATTAGAAGTGCCGGCCCACGGAAACCCGGAGTAAGTGAGTTAATTAAGGAATCCGACGGCTTACTGATTCATTCTCAGGGACGTCGTCTGGACCGTTGGGTGGAGCACTTTGAGGGACAGTTTAGTTAGCCAGTTGGAGTGAGACTGCACATTGACGTGGTTTGACGGCTTGCGCGCCTCAGCGACCCAACGAGCTATACAAGATGGCTTACCTCAAGCTGAAGATATATCATACCTGGAAAGTCAGTCGGCGGAGGTTTGATGAAGCAATATTCAGGTTGGGGGCCGATTTGAGCCAGCAACTCAGTCGGTAAACTCAGCGGAAGAATAATTGACCCTGGCGAGTGTGCTTCCGCTTAGCCACCCCCGCTGCCCTGCGGACAGGTTTCCGTTAGAAGTAAAGGCCTTGATTGAGAACCCTAGTCGTTCTTCTGCTTTGCGGCTAGACACCCTGGCAGTGCCCGTTCAACGTCTCCCATGAACTGCTGGAATACAAAGAATTCCATATTACATCGGTCGTCGCGCAGATTCATCAGGGCCGCGCTGCCCATTGCATCGAGCGGAGTGTGTAGTGATAAGTGGGCTGCTATTCAAAGTTTCCCCTCTGTTCTTCAACCGTTGTCCTCTGTTCATAACCACCTGTTTTTCCCTTCCACCTACCTATAATGCTCCCACTTATGACACGCACAATACTCGCAACGGTTCGTTGTCGAGTGGTGTCGTCAATAATCATCTCTCTTGTAACTCACATTTTCTCAAGCCTCGTCAACATCTGAATCTCGGCTCTTTTAACCGGCATGCACTCATGCAGGCCGGTCAGCAGGCGTTCCTAACGCTAGTAAAACCTGTATCCAGGATTCCGTTTTCTCATCAAGGTATTTCCAGCACACTTCCGGAGATAAAGCAACTAGAGCTGTGGGTCAACGTGGTGTACGAATAGTCTTGACTGACAAGGCTGAGGCTGCCCTTTTAGACTGGATCCCGCTGATGGTCGTTGGTGTTGTAAGACTCCAGGAGTCAGTTTGCATTCAAAAGAATAGCTGTCTGAAGCGCATTTTGTGATCTCGGCATACCTTCTGACAGACTGTAGTTCGGACACGCGGAGGGATGATTTCCAAGATGAACTCACCGCTCTGGTTCGCAGGAGCAAAGGCTCTAACTGTGGTGCTAGCTTGTGACTTAACTACACAAATCGACAAACTCAGTACATCAGAAGTTTGTTTAGATGGACGTTGTGCCTTACCGGCTCAACGCACATAACGGGGATAGGCTTTTCCAGTTTTATGCAGACAATCGGTTATTTCTGTCTGGTACGAATTTCCGACACATCTCGCATCTCACAGCGACATGGCGCTCTAACGCTCCAGGTACCGGGTCCTGCTGATCATATCGCAGTGAGCTACCGGTGGTGCAGTTCTGTCCAGAATTGTAGATCCTACTGGTTCACCTATGTAGAGTCGGACCATGCATTAGTTTTAATGCGATTCTCGCTCCAGCTCCATGGTAATCGACGCAATCTGCAAACCCGATTAGCCGTATAGCGCTTGTCTAATCCAGAAGTTAGCACATGAGCTTTGATCTGCGACGAACAGTAATGTAGATGGGCACTGGGCCTATATCCAGCAGGCAATGTAAGTGATAGCAGGTTTCACCGATGTCCATCAGGAATACTGAATGTCTCGAGAGTCGCTGAGTCTAGTGGAGCAAAAACGTGAGTGAATGGGATAAGAAGACATCTACAAAGGCAAGTTACAAAGAGCCTTAGGAAGGATTGCAGATATTGTTGGGTCAAGGTAGCCGAATAAATGGAACTAGCAGCTGCTTCATAGAACGGTCAAAGACTGTTCGAACTTATCCGCCGTACCGGTGGACGGCGACCCGCTGTCAGTGAAACGAAATGCAACAGAAATGGAGAGCCTATTCATGACAAACAGTAAAGACTTGGTCGTTGTACCGAATACTTCAAGGAACACTTTAACTAATCATGCGTTAATGTAGTTACTTCTGTGTCAACAACTGCGAATCCTTGGGGAGTATCGCTTGAGCCCTCATCAGAAGTGGAAGTAGAACCGAACATTCCCGAGTTTTTTTTCAAATTAAGTAATGATGCCTTTATAAGATCACTTACCACCTTGCTCCGAGGCATTTAGAGTGAGTAGCGTATTTGATTGTTATGGTGCGAAACGTTGATTTACCCATCTTCAAGAAGGGAATACGCAATGGCTGTAGTAACTATCGTGGGATCAGCTCAGTTACGAAAATCACCAAGGAAGTAGCCTCGATTTTGCTGCGCCATCTGACACCGGCTCGCGAGAGGAACGCCCGCGAATAACAGGCCGGATTCCGCCCATTTCGAGGATTCATCGACCAGATTTTTACTCTTCGCCAACTACTTGAAACGCATCGCACAGACCATCGATCAACAAAAATGGTTTCTTTAGACTTGAAAGGTGCCCTCGATTCAGTTGACCAAACAGCGCTGTTCAGTGCTCTTCACGGAAAAGGTATGCCATAGAAGTTCATCAATTTTCTGATATTCTTGCAGTCTTATACTTCTGACTGCTTAAGGCTTTACGGCGAACTATCTGGTCCATTCGAAACGACCAGTGGTGTTCGCCAAGGGTGTCCCATTTCGGCAATGTTAACGGCGAATGCCTTGTGAGGTCTTTAGGATGTGGGCGCCGAACTAGCAAATGATGAAAAGCTGTGACGTAGATTATGCGGACGACCTTGTCTGCTTGTTCGAATACACGGAACATGCACAACGTGCACTAGATAGACTCGCAAGAGCTCCATTCGGCATGCGTTTCGCACCTCCAGAGTGTAATTTGATGTTGCAAGACTGGACGTTCCGAGCTTGATGCTCGACGGGGAGGTGCTAGCAGTTGCCAACGACTTCAGTCACCCTGGCAGCAGCGTGACGACGGATGGAAGCACCTTAGTAGGGATGAGCACGCGTATATCCAAGGCTCGAGTGGTGTACGCTGGACTGACGCCAACTTGATATTTCACTGAGGTTGAAAGGGCGTGTGTGCTGTGCCGCAGTGCGTTGTATAGTTGCGAGTTTTGGGGTCTGTGTGCAGAAGATATTCGTCGTTTTCAGGTTTTCACCATCGATGTTTACGTAGTATCGCTAAGACTGGACGGAATAACCGGGTAAGCAATACTGTGGTCAGAAATCGAGTACTAGGTACCAGTTCAGAGAATGTTCCCTTGCAGCGTATCCAGTTTAGTAGACTTCTTTGGTTGGGGCACGTGTTGCGCGTGGTAAACATATCTACCGTACCGTGCCTTGTTTTCCGTCCCTCCTCATAAGTGGAAAAAACTACGTGGAGGTCAACAGATAACGTGGCAGCGAGGAATAAAAAAATGTACAGTGAACTTAGGAAAAGTAGGTGCTTCATTTCTTCGTGGTTGCGACCCAAAAGATCCCCCAATCAATTGGCTGGAGACACAGAGTACGGTGATCGTGTTGTCACTTCCCGTTGAATCAGAATGATTACTCATTAGGCTTTTGTGCAGTTAGGCTATGTATTCCGTATGCTTGTTATTAGGGCGTTCTTTCCTTTTTCCACTCCTGTAGGTCCGCTCCTTGTCCACCCTGTGTATTTATTCTTCCTATTCCTAAGTGCGACATGTTGAGAAAGGTAGTAGTCAGCGGGCTCATCCTGCTGTTCAGCGCTGTACCATGATGACATATTCGTGTTATTGCTTGGTTATTGTAGAAACGCCGTGTCAGCGGTGGGAACATTGGGCACACTATATTGGGAATCAGTGTTCGGTCACTGGAAGACGTACTGGATCTAAGCAGGTTAAGATTGATGAGATATATGTTACTCATGCCTACCAATAG
Source organism: Fasciola hepatica (assembly GCA_948099385.1). Lineage (NCBI taxonomy): Eukaryota > Metazoa > Platyhelminthes > Trematoda > Plagiorchiida > Fasciolidae > Fasciola > Fasciola hepatica. The sequence goes on from CANUEZ040000177.1 coordinate 714,717, forward strand.
ACTTCCTCGGCGTACACTGTTCTCCGAGATAGGTCGTGTTTGGAAGAAATGTCGAAGTGGTCTGTCCATGAGATGGCAAAAAGTTACTAGAACCTTGACCAGTGGACTTGTTAGACATCCGAATTGAGATCCACGAGATCAGCCCGCCGGAGACAATGAGTAAAGTGGCTTTGTACCGCGATCAGTGGCTTGGTTGCAACCGGGCCCTTTATTCGTTTTCATGATTTTTACGTACGACTTTCTTTTCTGCTCGTTTGCTCTTTATGCTTCGATTTATTTTACTCTCGACTGGACGATGCTCAGACGTACCAAAGTAAACCAGAGCACAGCAGTTCGAGTTGAATGGTTTTACGAGATAAACTGATCCGGGTCCCATCTGAAACTTGAGTTCGACCCTAGGCGTTTTAGTCCTTCGCGTTAGACTGCTCTTCACGACACGATCAGCGCGACATAATACGGCATGTATTCTCCACTGAATTTGAACTTGAGCAGCTGGCCGTGCATGAAGTAATCATCTGTGATGAGCGTCTTCTCAGTAGGGCTTGAGGGAAATGTGTCGATTTAGAGAGTTTGTTTGCTTAATCAACCTAAGCTGCAGTGTAGCGAGTACCAAACTACTCCCCACTGGATCTCTCAATTTGCTAAATAGCCACCGACGTATGCCTTCTGGTAGTGAAAATCACAGCCCAAACTCAACTACGGATAAAACTAACAAGAAGCCTACGTAAAAGCCTTGAGATTTGGTGTTACAAACGCGCGGCGGAGATTAAACATACTGTCGCCGCAAATAATTGCCGGAACCTGTTTTAACTCATACGATCCACAGGCGGCATGGAGACCGGTGTGCGCAAGGCAATCCGTGAAGAAAACGAGCAACCAGTCTTACAGCTATCACGTCATATTGAACATTCGGTGGAGCATTTGAGCAGCAATTTAATTAACCTACATCTGTTTCGTCACCTAGGAGTTTCTTTGGACCTTCTTTTGCCCCATAGACAATCTAAACTGCGCCGCCAACCGAGGAGAATACCGATCATACACTCCAGCTCCTGGCCCAGATGACGTCTTCCCGGCCCTATTCAAGGATGGTGATATCACCCACCCAAGAATTCACCAGTCTTCCACGAGATCTGGGTTCGTGAAAGTGTTCCGTCAAGCTGAAACTGTGTATCTATCATGCTAGTCTACAAGAATGGGGCAGGCAACGTTTGCTCCAACCGTCGAGGGATGAGTGCGTTGTTGTTTGAGCCGAAGCTGTTACTTTTTGTAGTCCTTCGTAGATTGACCCCAAAATGCGAAAAACACAGGTTTTCGTCCCGGTCACGGATTTTTCCGATCACACAGGCGATATACCATCAGAAATCAAGCTAAATGCGGGCACGTAGCTCATTGCCACCTTCCTTCACAGTCGGATCCGGCGTACACCTTTCTTGTTCAGTTTTAAAATAGACGGTATCCTATGAAGCGCACTAGAAAATCAAAGAATTGAAAGCATTGAGTTCTTGGTGACAGACTTTTAGACTTGTACTATACCTACGACATTGCGCTGGTTGCGGCAACTATTCTTCGGTACAGTGCATTCTAAACAGTCTCGACTTACCCGCCTCGCTGGTCGGGATGTACTTTTCACCTTTAATCTGGCAGATGCTACTACAGTGTTATCAAAGGTCCACTCTCGCGGTCAACCTCGGTGGTGACAAGCTGGAAATTGTCAAGACGTTTGTCTACTTGGGAAGTTGTATAAGCACTGACATGAAAGTTGGAGGCAAGGGCGACAACTGAGTGGCGAAGGTCCAGGTGGCGTTTTAGAATCTTCATCACCTGTGGATACAGCGAGGTGTGTTCCTCACCTTGAAAGATGGTGTACAATGCTGTTGTATGCAGTGTGCTTCCATACGTTTGCAAGACCTAGTTTGTTTGAGCGGTCGCTGTCGACCGTCTATCTGCCTTCGATCACGCTTGTCTGAGGAATATTTTGTGATTTTAATGGAAGCACGAGAATCAGCAACTCCGCAGTTCGTGTACGCGTTTTCAGAACCGAACGTATTCAGTGAGTACGATATTATCATTTTACCGGCTTCGTTGGTTTTGACTCGTATTACGCATGCCCCATCGACTCGTTGTGATTTTGTCGCCGAACCTGAGGTTGACCGGAAAAATAGCGTGGGGTCAAGCTATGGCGCACCAGTTGGTCAAAATGTTGACGTTGAGGTTTGCCTTCATCGGCCCTTCGCCCCTGTCTGGCTTCGGAGCTCGAGATACGCAGTACTCTTGGTATGAAACCTGGGAAATGGTTCATAGTTGTAGTCACCGCCTGTTATGTTGCGAAAGCCTCTGCTCCAACTTCTTGAGACTTTTTTCCACTCTGATAATGCATTATCTGGTTCGCGTTCTGTATGGCACCACGTCTCTGTATAGTGTACAGGGATACTGGCGAATATTATATATATATATATATATATATATATATATATATATATATATCTGCTCTTCGCCTAGCGTGTGTGCACTGCTGCGCACGTCACCCATCGTTTTTAGTCAACTAGAATAAATAGGTCCAAAAGTCTTCACATTTTCACCGGTTAAAATCTGAACACTTGAATGTTGGTCTTGCTTATCCCATATTTTTCGTGCACCCCTTGTTCCTTATCATTATCAGTACGAAACGCCGCCTTTTTACGAGTAGTTCGTTGTCGATCGTTGGAGGAGGAAATGAAGTTATCCCCTGCCCGGTCCGAGGACTTAGGTGAGCTTCGGTATTGCTTGTGGACCTTGGTCGGATTACATATATGTATATTTTTTTATTCTCCTCTTCGGCTAAATTGCTCAAAGAGTCTCGATCTTCGTCACTTACACCAGCAATCCAGTTAACAGAACCAGATTTCACGAAGCTTCAGAAAGCCACTTTTTCATCGGAAAGTTTTTGAATGTGATGACAACTGACTTGGTTAGAATCGGGCGTATGGGAACTTTATAGAAATCATCACTCGATGATAACCAACTTTACAGTGCTTTTTCCGGTTTTCAGTGGCGAATCTAACTAACAGTTTAAACCTATCAATATTTTACATTTCGACTGTGAACACAGTGGAGCATCGACTATCCAAAGTTTGTTGCGGCGGTCATTGCATCCACGAAACTCAACGCATTTCGACAACCTCTGGACTTGTCCAGTAGCATAATACCTATATTTTTGTGAAGTCAGCATGACTGCTGCGCAATTGGTATAATATGCTGTAGGTAATGGAAAATCCACTTGCATTTTTCGCATCCAAAAATCGAGGTCAGACCGGCGACCTTTCGCTTATCGAGCGGAGGTATCGCGATACGGCCAACCAAATGTGAGTGATACGGGTGAAGGTCGCCAGCTCGGTCCCGCCTCTTGGCATGAACTTTGAGATGCTAGAAATGCAGGAAAATTTTCCATGATCTGCATCATTATGGCTCCTCTTGCGGTCCGTAAATTCTACGAAAGTCATTTGGACTGTATTGTAGACAATCGAGTGGTGAATGTATCTCAGATGTCATGGAACTCGGCTTATCTGACTGTTCAGGAAGATCACAGTTCTCATACCAGTAGTTAGTCTGGAAGGAAAGCAAAGTAAGCCTAATTAGTTGCGTCTTTATGAGACTAGGAGAAGGACCCATGCTAATAATATTTCGGCGTTGTTACTTTATCATTTTTACAACTAGCTCACCCACTCATCATGCCCAGTTCAATCTCATTATTTGTCATCTTGCATTCTCTCTTCAGCTTTGATTCCAACTCACAAGGAGAACGATGCCATGCTGTGGTATATCGTACTTCGTGGTGCAACGAGCTTTGTCATGGAGACCGGGCGTTGGCCTGGAAGCTCGGTTCCATACACGGTTCGAGGCAAGCAGTTTGGCGAATTATCCGGTGATCAGCTGCCTGGATCTGTCCGTAGTTGTGCGAATCTTCCAATGTCTGAATCGAACTGCATGAGTATTCAACAGTCCATAAATACAGTAAAAGACTCAAAACACCTGATTGACTCGGATTTGCCGGCCTTTCGCACACATTTGAATCGTGTATTGCACGCCTTCGGCATAACCCCAAACCGCATCAGTTGGGACTATGTGGATGTAAGTTGCGTCGGTAATTTGCCCATTTAGGGATTTATTCTGTCCTCCCTCATCTGCTGCGGAAAAGTTTTGTCATAGCCGTTCGTTGTATTATTAGGTAGGAAAGGTTTTACTTCCTAAATTACTTGATGAACCTGGCGGCAATTCTCGTCCACAGGTCGAATACTGTGCCGCAAAACAGGTGTTTTTGATTATCATTGTTATTGTGAGAACTTTCATGTTATCTGAAGTCACTAACTCTTCGTAGTGGTAGTTTGCATTACAGGCATTATGTGTACTCTGCTTGTTCGAGCAGCAAAAGTGTGTGGCCATGGGGCTTGATGTACGGGATTCAAACCCTTCTTTCGGGGGACCAGTTTGATGAAAGGCGGCTCCACTATAGCTCGGATCGTGACGATGCCTGACCTATTGGGGCCTTACGTGTTTCTTCACTGTGGTCTTAAGTATCATGGCTGCATCTTTTCCCTATTGGTGCACTGGGATCCTAAGCAAATGGGTGTACTCTCTCCATTGCACTCATTGGCGAGCACAGTCTGAAAAAACATTTACGAGGTATTTACTTTATCAAAATCCGTCTGCAGCCTACCAGTTTCTTCTCCAATTTCCTGTACCGAAATTCAACTATGTAACGGTTATTTTCCCCTCACTCACCATTCGGATAACACGTATAGTGTCGTTCTCTAGGCAATCAGTTGAAACCAAAAAAATGCGTTTATTCTGGTCAGATCTGCTTTACCCGTAAGGGACCTGAAATCGGATGTTGCAGCTACAGACTGTTGATGACCCATCCCATTGCTGAATCTACCGAGGATAGAATTAAGTAATAGGGTTAGGATTGTCAAGGTTTTGCACTGTCTCTGTTTATTCTGCTACGGTGAATTCACTGCTGTGGTGGATTCCATTAAGTACACTTTGCTGGTGGGAGCGTGCCGCTCTTGAGAAGTTGCCGTTTTTCGCATTCAGCTTTCGGGCTCACTGTTCCTGATTTAGAGTTAAGGGAAACTACACGAAAATTATCTGATAACGAGTGAAATTAACACTGAAAGGCCCGCAGAGGAAAATTATATTTTCAAGTGGTCATCCCATTGAACGTGTACCACATTACTATAACCTGTGGGCAGTTTTTTTAATCCCGCATGACTTGAAGTATTAAATTGGTATCTGGTTTAAATGCTTCAGGTCAGTTTTTCGAACCTGTTTAGTTTTTTACTGTTCTTTAGGTGACACAGACCCCAAGTAGGAGTTTAATGAACTGATACACAAGACCGAGGAACGTAAAGATTATCTGTAATCTCGGGTACACCATAGTAGGTTGCGTTTCCTACACAGTCTCAGATTTTGTTATGACTGAGCTCACACTCTGTCAACCTTTTGTTCACTGGCAAGTAAAGTGTGTAGTTCGCTGTACGACGGTGGTGACCCTGTTGAGACCCGCTAGGATAATTCTGTTGCATAGAAAGTATGCGACTTGGTGCTGTTCAGTACAACTGGTGAGCGTGCTCATACCACAATTGGTCTCACTGCTCTAATTGTTGAAAGCGACAATCCATTCGTGCCTTTACGCAAATGTCTAGGTGTTGGTACTGTCAACTCCTGCTTTGTCGTTGTTTTCGAACGATGATTAGTCAGTGTATGGCGACTGTTATTATAACTTTGCAGCACTTTGTTTCTTTTTCCCTTCTGCGACTTTTCACCGGAATTTCTCCAACGGGAAAATGGTACCGTCGGTCTGGTTGCGCACTCTGGATAGATTTGATCACTGGCGGTATATGTCCTAAGGATGATAAGAATTTGACTTTGTATTGCTCAATTATAGTCACATGGTAATAGTTTCATTCAATTTGTACAAGTATTTTCTGGATATGTAGTGTAATATCTGCATACTCCTTAATATGGACATTGCATCTGTGAAATATCCTGAGAAAACGTTATTTTTTCTATTTCTTTAACAGGAAATGTGTCGCTTTGGTGGAGGAGAACTGCATTCGGTGTCTTCTTTCATGGGGGGTATTGTTGCCCAAGAGGTCATCAAACTGATTACTCACCAGTTTGTGCCCATTTGTAAACCTCTACTGTATAATGCAATCACCCAGCGTATAGAGCTTTTAGATTTCTAACCTCCTCCAGGACCATGTGTTGTTCGTATACGCTAACTACTTTCATGGGTGCCTGTTTTCTGCAGATGGTACGGGTTCTGATCGAACGTCCAGTCGCAGATTGTGATCCTCGACACGTGTTTTATCGATTACATTTATCCCCTTCAAAACGTGTGACAATTCCCGCATGTGATGTTGAACTTCCTATCTATGATCATCTGTGGTTAACTTGGCAACGATTACTTACGTGTACCATTATATGCAGTTCCGCAATGACGTAATTCTACTTGATGTCATTTTCGCAGAATACCTCCTTAGAAGGTTGACTAACCGGCTGTGAAGTTAAGTGATGACTCATGGTCGATAGACCTGTGGTCCAGTTAGCAGACAGCGCGTCAGCACCCGTCCGGAATCCAGGTCAGAGCTTGAGGCAGCAGACTCGCAAGCGACTTGTTGGCAGATCGATAAGACGAGAACGGATTCTGGTCAGTTGGTAGTTGGCCGTATCACTAATCAGAAGAGAGATTATCCGATGCAGGCTCCAACCAACTACTCTGTGTTCAATTCGGATCACAGGGCGTAAACGGCGGCATACCAAATTTTCCCAGGTTCTTGCACCGCTAGCTCCCTGGATCACCCGGTGCTGCGACAAATTTAAGAGTAGTCTTCGATGATTTGGGCGGGTTAAACGGAAGAAGGGACCTTCTGCCGCTACCTGAAGAGCCTCCTGGTGAGTTCAAAGGGTGGCAGTAACTACACCTTTTTCCACCAAGCTTTAGCCAGAACTCGCAGTTCTTCGGCCTCGACGCACATTCTTCAGCCATGTTGCTGCAAGCCAGTCAGGTCAGAAGCATCAGAATATATTGACATCAAGAGATAATGAAACAGTTTATTCTCTTTTACAAAGATTGGTGTTGCAATGCTAACGGAACAAATGAAAGATTGTGACGATCATATGTTGCGCATTTGACCGTGTTAATGGTGTCGAATGCTGCACCGCAAATTGGTTGGAGAAGGCCTAAACGGTATGCCCGTAACGTCGAACCATGTGATACAACCCCTATTACTGTTGTTTATTCAATGAGCCAGTTCCTAATGTACTAAAAATTAAACAAACAAAAGTTGCAAACACTTCACCTGTCTGGATACACCGAAGAGCTCTTCTAGCGGACTGGCAAAGGGACGATCGGGGAGGACGTACTTAATGACTGTCTGGTAATTGTACATCCACAACCTCGGACAAACGGGCACATTGCCAGTGATAAATACTACCGGTACATCGGGTTGCTCAGCAGTAGTAGACGCTGGGCAGCATGAGGAGAACTTATGTCGATAGCCAACTTCGTTCATACTTTTACCACGTTTAGTATTTAACTGAACGCTGACCGCCAAGCGCGGTTGCCATTTGACCGGTGCTCTTGCGCACGTTCCCAAATACACGCAAACCACTATCTATCCCAATCGCGTTCTCACGGGTCGTAAAGAATACTTTTCCGGTTAACATCTTCGTACAGTGCCGAGCATTAGAGTAACGTGCAGGTGGTCCACGCCGTGCAAAGAACCGAAGCACGCGTTTTCTAAGGAAACCGCGAAGTAAGGTCTAACCAACCTTACAAATTCATTAAAAATATGCCGTGTAATTTTTGTATGACTTTCATACTTCAAGATAGCGGCGATATATGAACAAGCTAATATGATAGAGTTAGGTCCTTTACTTAGCGATAGAATTTGGCTTGCAAATATCAGGTAATGACCACGGCCAGTCAAGCTGCCAGAATTCCTTTGATAGTATGCACACTAGGTAGACACTCACCACTGCGCAGTCTATTTCTTCGACTCTCAGCTAGAAATAAAAGGGGAATGTAAAACCTCATCGCTCTTCAACTGCGAGAGTCATCATGCGTCGTGAGCGTCCACTAAGTAATTATGCAGCAGATTTAAACGTTCAATGGTCAAACACATCACAACCGTCTGTCTGGTAACACGCTCGAAATCCACTGTCTAAAATGACTTTGCATACTGTCTCAGTGAACGCTGACGATGCATAATGTCTCTCGCAGTTGATGTGCGATGAGGTTTTCCGTTTCCCTCTCAGTTTTAGCGGGGATCCGACGAAGTACACTCGGAAGTGGTGGGTGCATAACTAGTGTGCGTACCATCGAAGGAATTCTGGACGCTCGATTGGCCGTGGCCAATACCTGTCCTGTGCAAACTGAACTGACCTCACTCCACTTACGATCTAGGGCCCCCTTGAATATATGGACGGTCTCCAGTCTTATTACCTCTTCCGGCAATCTAGTAGTAGTTGACCATCCTACTACTAAAGAAGTAAGATCAAGCTATAAGCCTGGGTCCAACTTTCGCCAGCTTATTCCCATGACCTCTTATTCGGGAGTCTTTTGCCATAAGGAATAGACTCTCAGGTCCAAGCACAAAAAACCCTTTTGTCCTAGATTTTTCTGTGCGACCCCCTCGTAGTGTCCTCCTCTCTACAGAGAAAACTCTAAGGTCCTGGAGTCTCTGCTCATATGTCTTGCCCTTCAACGATACGCGTAGCAAGATGTTGTACGTCCTCCAAGCAAGTGGCATTATAGAAGGCGTTCGAGAGCGGCTGATGAACGTGTCTCCTATTGAGTCTAGCAGCGCAAAAACCAACGTTATCCCCTCTATCAGACGAATAGAAAATACGCGAGTCGGTGTATAGATGCAAGGTGTATTTTATAAATAGTGGCACTGAAAAAGTACCGATACGAGAGATATACCGAACGGAAAACGAAAAGCAACGGCTGTGCAGGAAGCGAACCGCGAGCGCGTACAATCGGCAAACGACCGAAAGCGATCGTGATTCGAAACGAGGTCGACGGAAACCTCGGAAAAGTCAGTCCAGTAAAACGTACGCAACCGGACAACACAATGAGTTCGATGTCAAAAGTCGGAAAAGATCACAGAGGAAATAGATCCAAAATGGTGTCCAGAAAACAGTCACTTTCTAAGAACGATGGAGGTCACTACAGTATTGATAGTTAAAACCCACCTCTTTGCCCAGTTAGGAACGACAAGTAGGTCTCTGCTCAGCTCCTCTCTCCCCTGAGCTCCCAATAACTTCACATCATCTGCGAAGAAGAAACTTGGTGGCTGTAGGATTGAGGTCAAATCAATAATAAACATAAGAAACAGAAATGGGCCTAGCATGTGATGCTCTACTGGTGACGCTTTCTAATTTAGAGTTATTTCCTCCTCTAATATAGGGCGTTCTACCGGCAAGAAAATCCCCTAACTGCTCTTGAATCTGCCCATTCCTACAAGATGGCCCCAACTTGCTCAGTAGGGGCTGACGGTTTACCGGGTCAAATGCCTTGCTAAAGTCAAGGCTACACACTTCCTTCTGCCTATCTTTATCCACTGTTTGAGCGGCCTCGTCTAGGAAGCCCAAGAGCTTGGTCAAGTACGACCTGTTCTTAGTAATCCATGATGAGCTGGTGGAAGCATAGAGTCCTCTAGTAGGTTTTCGCCGACGTGTTTCTGGATGATCTTTCCTGACGTTTTGCATAGGAAGCAGGTTAGGCCAACATGTCTGTAGTTTCCAATTTCAGAGCGCCCTCTCTTTAAATATAGCTATCACTGCTGCGTTTTCAGTCTTGTGGCAACATTCCATGGTCCAGGGTGGGCCTATATAAATTATATACTGGAAGGGATAGGATATCAGCCAACGGCCTAATGATAGCAGGGTGGATATCATCTGGCCTGGTAGATTTATGGATATCTGACCTTTCCAAGTATTATCGTGTGGTTTCCTCCCTACCATTCAAGCCCATTATGCCCGTTGGAAGAGTTGCCTCCTGAAGGCTTATCCTACGCCTTTATATACTCCGTGCACACTAGTAAAATATCCACACAGAGCATCTGCTTTGCTTTGGTTGTCCATTGCCACTCAGTGATCATGGGTCTTCAGTTGTCCCACTGCATTTCTCGAGGAACCCTTAGACTGCACGTAGCAAGAGGACCTCTTCGGAAGCATTTTGACACGAGGGTCTAACTTCATTTCAAACATGCCCTCAGCAGGTCGCAAGAGGTCCACCGTCTCATTCCTATGCTTGGTGCATTGGATCCAAGCCTGACGACTCCCGGAAACCTCGAAGAGAGCGCAACTACGGTTTCTACTCTTGACTGACCTGCCCATTTCAAGCGTCCATCACACCGGCTAACCCTCGTCCCTCCTGCGCTTCAAATGAGTAAATTCATTTTGTGGTGTGAGTAGAGACCCTTTAATCATCAGCTAGCGTTCTTCCAAAGTAGCATCGTCCGTTGTGTCCTGTGTTAGATCGGCCACTTAACTTCGAGGCCTGGGAAGTCCATACTTGAGAGGATTCTGATCAACCTCGAGGCTACTTTGGATATCCGCAAGCAAATAAAGATTTAGACTTTCACATGATCGCTCTTACTCAACGGAGAGTGAACCTGGAGATCTGCAAAATCGTTCTCGTGGTTCGTTACCATTAGATCGGACAGGAACGGCGTGCAAACAGTCCTGTACCTGGTGTTTTCTCTCATGTGTTGGAATAGAGATTTCGAATGCAACCATTGCAGATACCCCTCTGTTCGGGTTCCCGGGTTTTCTCGACTACCCAGTCTATGTGAGATAGGTCGAAGTCTCCGAATATGAGGATCTTATTAGCTCCCTTAAGTAAGACGGTAAGTATGTACAACAGTTGAACGTCCTCATCCCGGTTCGCACCCAGTGTAACGAACGGTTGTGTAAAATCCTCCAAAGACACTACAACTGTGTGTTTCTTTGATACCACTCGCTCACATAAATCACTTGCATGTTTTCTACACACTTCATGTTTTTATGCACCAACCTTTGCTTGTTCGCGTCCAACGCGCTACCCTGTCATATCCCCTCTTGGACCTGAGCTATGCACGCGCTTGTCTTTTGCATGCCGTAACTTGGTTCTCGTTTTCTGAGTCCGTGCGACCGAGTAATTGACGTTTGTATGTTTTATGTTATTGTCCATTTAATAATCCGGTATCGTTGATTTACGGATCAATCACTTTTTGATTTCGGAATCTTTTTCGTTTTTGCCTACGAACTGCTCGAAAGCTTGTAACACCGGGGGCCCTGTGCACACAGGCCACATCTACCCTTCTGTTTGGGAGAGTGGGCGTAACCGTGCATGGTTGTATATTTTGAGTTCAAACCGTGGTCTGTGATTCCACATGGTTTGTGCCTGCTCTAATGTGGACGACCACCCCTGCCCTATACAGTCATGCTTGCTGTCCTGCCTACATCAGCAAACCCACTTTGTATTATTTTCGGTATGTGGTCATCTTTAGAGAACCATGTTTCCGTAATGATAACGATAGACGCACTTTGCCCCTCTGGGACTCCAAGGAGCTCCATCCATTTGTCCCTAATACTACATGCGTTAGTGCGTAGCACCACAGCATTTGATTCGACGCCTACCGGTTTATATTCTTCGGCGTTGGCTGGGTCTCGGGCTTGACCCTATAGTAGTGGCAAGTTTTGCAATGGTGGTGAGGCTTTACCCACGTTTCCACCCATGGACAAACCGCCCGGTATTACTCTATGCTCGTCAGGTGCAACCTGATATCTGCCCTTAGTGATGTGGGCTATCAATGTTAGCGGAGATTCACAAGTCCCTACTCTGTGAATTCTTATGAGAGACACAGAACCTAATTCATCTGCAAGTAGCAGTGTCATGCACCCGTTCCCTGTCTATGTCTCTTCAGGCCTTTCGATTCGCGAGACGGTGAGATCCCAGAAAATTTTCAGAAGGCCTCCACCAAGGCAGTATGGCGCTTGTCCCATCTATTTATCCCGTCCGCCTCTCGCTCTCCAATCTCTATCCCCTAGACTTACAACGCGTAAAGGATGATCTGTTTTTGGTGTTTCACTTTTTTAAGTCAGGTCAAAGCGATTGCTTCTTCTCCGCCTGTCCAGTTTCTTCTCTCCGTGGTCACAGCAGAAAGGTTTTCAAACTGAGGCCACGCACTTCAATAAAGATTTTTTTGGCTATATGGTTAATACTCTGTGGAACGCACTTCCGGAGAATATTGTTCTCTCGCAGAAGGAAACTATCTCCAAGAGAAAGCCAGACCTCTTCCCGGGTCTCCCCCAATAATTCCTTGTCAAACGAGCGAAATAGATGTCTTTTATTGCATATATGTTCATGAATGTCGCAGCCCCACTCCGCTTAAGGCACTGTCCGCAGTAAGACATTGCATGATGTTATGTGTGTTTTATTTTTGCTGCCGCCCCCCCCCCCTCCGCCTCCTTTTACTCTCGTTTCAGCTCCGTGGATCGGACAGAAGATCAAAGATTTCCTCGAGATCCGGGACAATTCGGCTCACAGCCTCGAACCCGTGTAGTACATCGACTTCAAGACAAGTGGTTCCCCCCGACATTTTACCGTAGCCTACGGCTTGATATCCGCCCCAGCGACCGGATACGCCTCTGCAGCGCCATCAACTGGATTTCCAAATCACCATATCCGGATTCATTTGCCTTCCTGATGTTGTCCGTCACCTCCTTCCTGTTGTTCTTCTTCTTACCTTGCTTCTTATTCTTAGATTTCTGCGCCAACCAATCCGTGATAGTGGTTTGCCGCCCAAAGGGTGGACGCAGCTGGTAATGGGAAAATCGTGCCTGGCCCTTGGTTACCTCGAGGGCCGTTCTGTAGCGGTTGCCATCTTCGTTCATACTTTTACCACGTTTATTGTTTAACTGAACGCTGACTGCCAAGCGCGGTTGCCATTTGACCGTTGCTCTTGCGCACGCTCTCACGCACGCTCCCAAATACACGCTAACCACTATCTCTCCCAATCGCCTTCTCGTTCTCACGGGTCGTGGAGAATACTGTTCTGGTTAACATATTTGTGCAGTGCCGCACATTAGAGTAACGTGCAGGTGGTCCACGCAGTACAAAGGACCGAAGCACGCGTTTACTAAAGAAACCGCGAAGTAAGGTCTAATCAACCTTACAATTGGTGAGCCCGACGTGATCCCCAGGTCACGTGAGTTTCCTTGTTTTCTACCGTTCAAGGTCCCGTCCGCGTACGTTTTTGTGTGTTTTATTGTTTCCCTATCTGCTGATTAGTTTGGTCGGTTTACCAAATAATTTTTTTTCGTCCATACATATTTTGTGTGTCTAATTCGTCGTGATTTTTTTTTCGCGAAGACTATAGTGTCCCATTGGTCGTTGATTTCTTTTCCCGTCTGTATTCCATAAAGTAATCGCTATGTCTGCCGAACGGAAATCCTGCTCAGACCCCACCGTTGGGGCGATCACGCTGCACATACCGGCAATCACGCCTGCTGACCCAGAACTCTGGTTCACGCTGGTTGAGTTAGAATTCGAAAACTGCCGTATAACCAGCGACGCCAGCCGTTTCAGGTGGGTAGCAGGCCGCCTCCCGCCGGAGGTCACAATGCAAGTAAGGGACGTAATAATCTCTTCCCGAAGCTATGAGGCTTTAAAGGAAGCCGTCATTGCCCGCACGACCCCAACGCAAGACCAACGTATGCAACAACTTCAAAACGTTGAGCTTGGAAGTAGGAAGCCCTCCGAACTGCTGCGTGAGATGCAGCGCTTGAGAGGACCGACTGTAGGCGAGAACCCGCTCTTGAGTGAACTTTGGCTGCAGCGTTTTCCCGCATAACATTCCAGTTTTACTAAGTGCCACGCGCAAATGCTCGCTGGAGGAAACTGCAGCGATAGCTGATGACATTATGTCACGATACAACCCCGCTGTCGCTGGAGTAACCAGGCCCTCCGTCGCAACGGTGCCTGCCTTGCCAACATCTAACGAACTCGCGTCAGTTTTGTCTAGAATTGACGTGAGCCCGCAACGCCTAGCAGTTAGAAGTTGGTCACAGGAGCGGCACCGCGCACGCTCACCTAGGCTCCATAGTTCGTCATTGCGACGACGTTTCGTCGGTTCTTCAAAAGAAGGGTATTGTAAATACCACAGTCGCTTCGGTGAGGGAGCCAAACGATGCAAACCAGAGTGTACGTTTCCCGGTGCTCATCAGGGAAACTAAACGCCCGGCCCGTGGCGGCGACCCGCGAAGCCGGGTATCACACCAATAGTCGTCTTTTGAACGTAAGGGACATTATTTCAAATAACCTATTCCTTGTAGATACCGGTGCCGAAGTGAGCGTCCTCCCCCGAGCGAAAGACGACAATAGCACACCGCAGGCCCAAACACTACGCGCTGCCAATGGCACGGCCATCCCAACGTTTGGCCAGCGGTCGCTCACCTTAAACTTGGGTTTAAAGCGTAATTTTCGTTGGGTATTCATCATCGCCGACGTCCCGTACCCAATTCTGGGCATTGACTTTCTGCAGCACTTTGACTTGTTAGTTGATGCACGGCGCCGCAGAGTGGTGGATCGTCAGACCACTCTCGCCGTTGCGGGTCATAACTCGCGAGTGAATCACGTCACGCCCTTTTACGTTCAACCACCGGCACACCAACCTTATGGCGAACTCATCGCCGCCTACCCGGCCATGTTTCGGCAGGCCGGGCCTCTCCCAGCAGTGACCACCAGTGTCACTCACCATATCGATACTAAGGGACCCCCAGTGTTCAGTAGGCCGCGTCGGTTAGCACCAGACAAGCTTCGCGTTGCACAGGCCGAATTCGAATATATGCTAGAACTGGGTATAATACGCCCTTCTAGTAGCCCTTGGGCTTCTCCCCTTCATATGGTTCCTAAGTCTAGTGGCGACTGGCGACCCTGTGGTGATTACAGAGCGCTTAACAAAGTCACCGTCCCGGACCGATACCCAATTCCCCATATACAGGATCTTACTTCGTCTTTATCAGGTTGCTCCGTCTTCAGCCGTATCGATTTGGTTCGGGCGTACAACCAGATCCCGGTAGCAGAGGCCGATATACCTAAAACTGCCGTCACTACACCTTTCGGTCTGTTCGAGTTTCTGCGAATGCCGTTTGGACTCAGCAATGCAGCCCAGACCTTTCAACGGTTCATGCACGAAGCAACTCGTGGTTTGGAAAATGTCCACGTATACCTGGATGATATTTTGGTGGCGAGTTCTTCAGAGCAAGAGCACGCTACACACTTACGAGCACTTTTCGGAGGCCTTAGCCAGCACGGCGTTACGATCAATATCGCGAAATGCGAATTAGGCCGGTCTGATATCACTTTCATAGGACATTCTATTTCATCCTCGGGTATCCGCCCTCTGTCAAATAAAGTTTCCGCTATTCGCGACTACCCTGAACCCCAATCTCTTCGCCAGTTGCGTCAGTTTGCCGGCCTGGCGAATTTCTACCGCCGATTTATTCCTCACTGTGCGGAATTGATGCAACCCCTCACCGACCTGTTGCGCGGAGGTAAGCGGAAGTTCGTGTTTCCCGACACGGCACAAGCCGCATTCGCCTTGGTCAAAGATGCTATCGCCAACACAGCACTCCTTACACACCCCGACCCTTTTGCTCCTATTTCGGTAGTGACGGATGCCTCGGACACAGCAGTTGGAGCAGTACTGCAACAGTTCGTAGATGACTCTTGGCAACCGTTAGCATTCTTCTCCAAGCGCCTACAACCCGCGGAATCAAGGTACAGCACGTTCGGTAGAGAGTTATTAGCCATCTACTTGGGAATCCGTCATTTTCGACATGCACTCGAAGGCCGTTCGTTCACGGTGTTTACAGACCAAAAGCCTTTGGTTTACGCACTGAAGTCAGCTTCCGATCGATACTCACCACGCGAGATTCGCCACTTAGACTTTGTCTCACAGTTTACTGTGGACATACGACACGTCTCTGGGGTACTTAATCCCGTCGCAGACGCCTTATCGCGCGTATATCAACTAAGTCTGTCACAAACGCCTAACATCAATTTGGACGCAATGGCACAGGCTCAAACTATGGATCCTGACATCGAACAACTTCGACAAAACGGTTCTTTGAGTACAGTACAGTACAGTACCTATCCCAGCTTCCCAGAATACCATCGTGTGCGATGTGTCGCAAGGTCGCCCTGAGCCAGTAGTTCCTGCTGCCCACCGTTATCCTACGTTCATGACACTCCATAATCTGGCTCATCCGGGTGTGACTGCCTCGGTGAAACTGATAACTGAGCGTTTTGTTTGGCACAATGTCAAACGAGATGTCCGTCAATGGGCTCGTGCTTGTCTGCAGTGTCAACGTGTTAAGACCCATAGGCACACTAAGGCGGCGTTAGCCAGGTTCCCAGAACCTGAAACACGTTTTCATCATGTGCACGTCGACCTCGTAGGACCACTCCCACCTTCGCTTGGGTACGTTTACATACTCCGATGCGTGGATCGTTTTACTCACTGGCTGCAGGCCATCCCTATCCCTCGTCCCACCTCGGAAGAGGCCGCGAAAGCTTTTCTAACCGGTTGGGTTAGTCATTTCGGTTGCCCGGCAATAGTGGCCACCAATCGCGGTCCACATTTTGACGGCGCTTTCGGCAGCCTACTCGCTACGCTCGGTTGCCAACACGTTAAGACGACAGCTTACCACCCTCAGGCTAATGGTATGGTTGAGCGTTTCCACCGGCAATTAAAAGCCGCCCTTTGAGCAAACGGTAACCCCCTTTGGAGTGAAACACTACCATTAGCACTCTTACGCCTGCGTAGTACCGTTAAGGAGGAGTTACACACAACACCGGCCGTACTAGTATATGGCTGTACACTTCGTCTGCCTGGGGAGTTGGTAGCCCCCTCACCAACCGTGACTTTCGACTACGGTGACTATGCTCAGCGCCTTACGCAGCACATGCGAGTGCTCAAGGCCAGTCCGCCGCGTGAACAACAGTCTACAAGTTATGTCTCAACTGCGTTAGGAACCGCTACTCATGTATTCCTTCGCGTCGATGGCGTTCGATCACCACTACAAGCGCCATACACTGGCCCGTTTCGGGTGATACAACGTAGGGCAAAAACATTTGCCATAGACATCAACGGACGACACGATACCGTATCTATCGACCGTCTCAAGCCTGCCGTCATTGAGTGCAAGCCGCTCGGCCAATTTACACCTGCTCAAGTCGCTCGGTCACCTGCATCGAGCGAGTTACTACTCGAACCACCCCCAATTACGCCTAGTGAGGACTCGGCAGCTAGTCCATCAGATTCTCCAACCGTACCCGCAACGCGAAGTAGCCGTCGCGGTCGCCAACTACGAAATCCCGTCCGCTTCGCCGATTTCGTGACGATTTTTACAACCGACTGTTAGCAATAAGTTGGGAAGTTCGCCATGGATTTACCAAAAAACAGACCCGTGAAATTACAATCTGTAGTTATGGTTTCATTTTCTTCTGGTCTCCTAGCGACTACAACAACACCGAACATCGTTTGCGTGTTGTTATTACGGTCCAACATCCGCCGGCGCCCTCAGGCGCTATTTTGTTCCAGTTTACCTTGCCCTCTCTCAGACGGATCTAACAAGTCACATTGGCTTCATCCGTAGCCTGGCTGACTCCCGTGCACGTTCAAGGAGCCAACCGCTCACTGGACAACGGGACGATTCGTCAGCCTGGCACTGGAGACAGCAACTGGACGCCTTTTTGGATGGACCTGACGAGGCATTTTCCGGCTTGCATTCGTATGAGACCCGCGGGCGCCAAAACACAGTTGGACCCACGCACATCGGACCTCGAGAGTGCAGGCACCGGTAAACTCATCAGCAGTCGTTCGACGTCAACAACAATATAACAGAGAAGCTATGAGGAGTTCCTGGACAACCAATAATTCCGGCTTACCATCACGATCGAAGCCCAACTCCGTCGGACTTCTAGGAGGAGGCCCCTGTAGCGGTTGCCATCTTCGTTCATACTTTTACCACGTTTATTGTTTAACTGAACGCTGACTGCCAAGCGCGGTTGCCATTTGACCGTTGCTCTTGCGCACGCTCTCACGCACGCTCCCAAATACACGCTAACCACTATCTCTCCCAATCGCCTTCTCGTTCTCACGGGTCGTGGAGAATACTGTTCTGGTTAACATATTTGTGCAGTGCCGCACATTAGAGTAACGTGCAGGTGGTCCACGCAGTACAAAGGACCGAAGCACGCGTTTACTAAGGAAACCGCGAAGTAAGGTCTAATCAACCTTACAGTTCTTCCAATCTTTCCTAGAGCTTCTACATATGAACTTTCCAACGAACCGCGCTGCAGCGACTTGCCCCCAGCGCCCGTGCCATCTTCAGGAAGAGGTTGGACCTTATCCCTTTATATCGCCCTAAATGGGTTAGCCCCGCAGCTTCCCAGCAGGGACCACACGCCCATTAGACTCAGCTGTTGTTACAGCAAAGCGGATAAGCGTCTTCACTGGTCCCGGAACTGCCCTCATGGGTCCATCTAAAGCAAAGGTCACACTCTATACCTTCGTCCACTCACTTCCCACATTCGGCGGTCAGGCAGGGATTCACCTCAAGCTTCATGATATGCATACGACAGTAGCAAGACACTGACCAAAGAAAAACGGTACTCTTTACGGAGGGCCTTAAGGTTTATATACACACTCATAAACGTTGGTACGTATAAACCAGAAAACTCCAAAAACTTTTGGGTGAGGATAAGACAGATAGATTCTCTGGATAAAAAGAGTACCTCGGGGTTATTCTGGCACGTATGTTGGTGCGAGATAACCTTCGCTATTCCGCAGTACACTTCAAAACTTGGTTCAGCGTGGTGCACTTCGGAAATCCGGATGGCTTTACTGCCTACTTTTGAGCTTATATGGCTACGACACTACCACATGTTATGGCTGGTCTCATCAATATACAACCCCAAAGATGCAGCGCCTGGTGCTTGCAGCCAATCGGCACATTCTTCTCGTTTAGATTGGACTGAATCTGAGCTTCTTTCCGCTCATTGAATAGTCAGCTTCTTAATCGAATAATGATGCTCATTCAGCAATTGATCAGTGGATGACTTCCTGATTGTTGTGCCTGGGAAATCCTTCCTTCCAGCTGCCTCAGTGTGCTTGTGGGGTTTTCGTCCGCAACTTCACGCAAATGCCTGAACAACTTGTCGTGAACTTTGCGCACTCTGAGAGGGTCTGTACCTAAGTATGGAGGATACTCGGTCGCGTTCGCCGTTCATTTGGGCCTCTTCCCCTGCACTATTTTCGACTGCTACGCGCATCGCGTGTACTTCTTTGGCTGGAATAAGGTGATCCGCCCGCCATCCCCTGCACAGGGGTAGAGGTAGCCAAACTGGGACGAGCGCAACGCACTTCCACACCCCCCGCGGCCTAGCTACGTGGGCTCAGTCATGAAAAATGCCTGGATGCCACCAGACTGTTCCCCAGTGTCAGTAAGCTTCTTAGAGGTGACATCATCTAGGCCAGGTGAATCATCCGTGGTGATATGGGTCCGGACCTACAGTCGTGATTCCCGCTCAGGAACCGTGACCATACCGCAAGACATGCTCTTATGCTCCGTAAAATGCGTTTCATCGGCTCACCGGCCATCTATCGAGTGTTGAGGAGGTTGAAGAATCTCTGAAATGCTCTATCGGCCAACCTGGTGAGGGAGGAAAACGAGCGATATTCAAGAGGAAACTAAGTCACATCCTGGACGATTACTTGCGGAACTCCGAAGTCTAGCCGAGTCAATAAAGTACAGTGCGATGGGGCTCACAGGGTAAGACTTTTCACTGCCCCGCACCTGAAGGCTCAAGGCCGACTCAAGGATGTGCGCTGTTCAAAATCTCGCTGTTTGACTTGGTAGTGGGGTAAGTTCCGACCTGGATATTTTTGAATTGGCGCGTAATCCTGAAATTCTGGGGCACCTATTTTGAAACACAAGGAATTGATCTGCCCAGCTTATTTTGAAATACGAGTTACTTGCTGGGTTTTAAGTGACTTACTTGGTATATTTATAAAAAGAAAAAAATGGGCGATTTTTCCTTGGTAGAAACATCTCGATCAACGAAATGGTCATCATTGTTGTTTAGCGGACTCTAAAATTGAAGTGGGATGTCGATTCGTATCTGGCAATGGCAAAAAATGTGTGAAATATTTTGAAAACGTTGGACTGTTTCTTAATTATTTTTCGGGAAAGTGGTCCTCACTTTTCATTGTCCCAAAATATCTATTTTGTGTGAAAAACGTGCCCTTAGTGAGGGTGCGCTTTCCGAAGGACCACTGGGCGATGTGATCTGACCCAGTGAAGTTTGGCTGAAAGAATAACTGCCAGAATACCTGAACTGTGTTTTTCTACCTGCGTGTACACCATTGGCGTAAGTGATGGGTGTTTCGCGTCCACCGTAACCGAAGGATATTATATATATATATATATATATATATATATATATATATATATATATATATATATATATATATATATACATATGGTTATGTCTCACTGTACGAGCTCTCTTCCATGTATCTAGCAGCAAAGTTTCACTGAACTAACTAGCTGATCCTGTTGTCTGAACATAGTAGATAACTGCGCTCCTGCTACCAATGCTTTCAGTACTGTTACTTACGTGATATGGGTTACGGATTGAATCGAATGCTAATTCCTTTCCATCTTCTGAAGCTGTTAAACGTCGGTCGATCTTTACGAAATGTTTAACAAAGCACGGAGTTTTCTATATACCACGCCCAAACTCGCAAATGTTTGCCCCCCATATGAAGCTAGTATTCCCAGGCCTGCGCACGTGAAACGAGACTCACATGCAAGAGAAATGAAAAGGCAACAACAAAACGGCTTCAGAGAAGCAACACGGTAATCAAAATGTGGTGGCCCCATAGGAACCATGTTAACAGTCACGTGGTCCTCCACGTTCGTCATCGAGCCAGACAGTGTACGCATTCCTCCCGAGCCGGTGAAGCCATTCCTCTTGCTCGCCAATCGTATACGTAAAAACTGGTTGGTTGGAATTCCAGAAAATCGAAAGCAAATTAGGGAACTGGGCCGGATCTCCCATTTCACACCGAATAGCCGGTAACTGCGCCGCAGGGAACGGCAAGTGAGGACTGAACTTCGTGCAACAGGTTATATATGACCACTAACCCAATCAACAATCAGCAACGGCTAAGCCAATGACTGGAGAGCTAATTACCGAGATTTGACTGAGAAAAACAAGACTCACCAAAAATAAAGAATATATGTTTATAAAAGCCACTCCCATTACGCACACTTTCGAGACATTTCTGTTCCATTTTAATTCAGAAGCTTTTCTCTCAGCTGTATGATGTCTGCATTACATTAAGCCAGGTCGGAACTTACCCCACTCTCGTTTGACTTCGGTAGTGTGCGGCAGCGTCCGATTAGTCCAAGAAAATTTGAGCAACCGCCGTTTCTAATATGGTTGCTGTGTACGCCATGGGCGGTCGATTTATTAATTGAACTTGTAAGGTGGAATTGAACCACTAGGTGTTTTGGTTCAGGAAGATTGGTTTAAGTATATGGTTTTCCCCTTTTTCAATGGTCGTTCCCTTTTTTAATGCTGGGGAAGTAGGGTTTACAAATTTCTGTATTGCTTTGGCTTGCAGCTTAAGAAACTGGGGAAAGCATGCAAAAAATACTCTTTCCGTTCATTAAGAAGGGGAATACTTGATAGATTATATATACATAAATAGCTATAGACAGCTCTAACTTATGCCCTTAGAATGAGTAAAATATTCTCCTTATTGTCCTTATTTAAAGATATTCATTGAGAAAAATCCATAACATGCCAATAACTCCAATTTCGTTCAGTCGCTTAAAACACAGGTACAGTATTGGCCATCTTTTCGACTTTAACCACTAGATTACCACCAAATGAGTCCCATCAATTAGCCGCGCAATGGAAGCATATCCTTTGTCAACGAGTCGCACACTGGACCTATTAAGCATCCTTGCCCTAGAACCTCGACGACTTCCTTTCCGCACACGCCACGACCACCGCCCAGCGCACCGCACAGCACCCGGCAGCCGACTGGCGGAACTGCAGCTCACAAACGTCTCTATATGACCGATAGGCCAATCAAAACTCACCAAAACAAATTAAGTGGCAGGACTAAACAAAAACAGAGGAAAGAATTAAAACCGGTCAGCATTTTACAATGAAAGAGAGTTATCGATTTCCATGGAAATGGCATTATACCGTGGCATTCGTTTTTTTCCCCATTCATATCACAACAGTTGAGTGATGCTTTACACCAGCACCTCTTGAGTGATTGGACGGTGCCGGTTGTGTGCAATTACTCTGCAGAATTGATTTGAAGTCCTGTCATTTCTAGAAAGGCAGCTAAGGCTTGCCTGAAGCGGGATTTGCAACTGGCTGAATTAGTCTGCTCCCGTTTGACTAATCTGCCGCCACAGCATTCGGCTGCCAGGGGTGACCGAAGACCAATTTTTAGTTATATTGTAATAATTAAATCACATTTTCGATGCACTCCAGTACTTATCAAGTGTAAAATGTATATCTGAAAAAATAATAGTTATTTATTATAACTAAAAAGATTATTATTCAAAATGTAAGGGGGTTGCGTCGTCATTTAGGATATAAAAGCGATTAAAAAGTGGATAGTCATCGTATTACTAAGGGAGCATTTTTATGTTTTTGCACCATGAGGTATACACCTCGAAAAACTTGTGTTCTGCTTGTGTGTAATTTTTATGATTTTTTTGTTATTTTTCAGTACCTCATAATAGGTTATCGGAATTCATTTTAGGTGACCCTCTATATCAATGGGCGTGCAATGAGTTCCAATTTACAGTACATGCGGAAACCTTTCAGTTTTCTTCTGCTCAGTTGCATATGATGCCAAGTGAAACGTTACTTGCGGTGGCCCCGTTAGTGAGTCGTTTCTTTGTTATCCTTTCCGCTCGACAGTTTTACAAAAGTCGCTTAAAAAGTCCGGTAAATTATTATTGCTTCTTGCCTTATGCCACCTTAGAGGCACGAATCAGTTATGTGGATACGATCCTCGTGTGAGGAGAAGCAAACTCCCGACCCGTCAGAGAGACCAGTTGCTTACTTCAACGGATGACTGACAGGAGTCAACCCGATCTCCCTCGGGGGTTTGGAAAGTATTCCTCTCGTTTGTGATCTATTAAAGTACTCAGGAGTACGACTTCGCCTAACTATCAGCAGCCTTATTTGACTGTGAAGAACTAATCGAGAAGAAATATTGTATGCGGCCGGCGAAAGACCTGACGTCAGAAACGGATGCTCCCTAGGAGCGGCAGTCATCCTCATACCAGAATTAAGAATAAATACCCAGGTCAACATATTCATTCTAATGAGACTGTCCGTTGAAAAGCAGCTACAGGACAACACATGACAGATTTCACTGGTTATTAAAGTGGAAGCCCACGCTGTATATTATGAAGACGTTCTCAAGTCATGCTCGTTACCCGAAAGTCAGCTAACGTCCCCCGTGCAGATGACTTACTAATTTTGACTGCTAAAAAAATTAACCTGGAATAATTCCTCTGTTTGCGTTCGTCGGCCACCTCCAGTACATGTTCCTCAGTTTACGCCAAAGAGCTGGTACAAGAGCGTTGTTCCATAGTTCACCATCAGCCACCCCGTTCAAAAATTATTTGCCTTAACCTGTACATGAATAGATATAACTACAACGCGGTAATCCAGCGATAGTTCCAATGTCCAACTCCTAGTCTGCGCACGTAAATGAAGAATCATGTGACAACTTGTGATGACTGTCTATAATGCAGCTATTCATTATCATGCATTTGTATCATTACATGAACATGCGACCTTGGATTGTGTAGATAAACAGCGATGGTTCTCACTTCAAACTGTTGTGTTCTTCTGTTCATCCAAACTTGGAATGATTACTACTATTCTTTCACTGCGCTACGAATCCATACGTCTGTGATGGTTAGCAAGTAAAAAGGGCAAAAGAACGGCGATAATACTCATAGTTCCTTGCCCCTGAAAAGGAGCCTTGGGATGCGCCCGCGTGTTCCCAAGTTGGTACTAATGGGTCGTGCAGTGCACACAGTGACAGTCTTCCGCGTGATGAAATGCTGCCTACCGGAAATGCGTCCATCGTCTACAGGTCCTGCAAAGAACCTACTCCAAATTTTCTTCATAGTAAACTGTCGGTTCCGCCTTCCTGCAGAAGCCTCTTCCCTCACCACCGTCAACAGGTTTTGACACGAAAGAGAACAATACGTGACCAAATGAACAGTCTCATTTTTGTTTTCCGTGGAACCACGCGAAACTTTCCATTTCTATGGTTCCGAGTAAACCACCCCCCAAGAAAGACAAAACTGCTTCGGCTCAGAGGCGATTCACAAGAAAGGTACGAGAACACCCGGCCTTATTGGCTTTCACAGTTTGCACCAACAGCAGTACATCTTGTGGGTTAAATCTTACCTTCCGATCCTTGCCTACTTGAGCCTGCTGGCTTCACCCAAGGGCTGGATGCTTTGATTCACGTTCCTGAGTAAACCCGCAACGGTGGGGCGGTTGGACTGAACAATTTTTAAATGTCTGTTTTCCTTTTCCACTCTGTTAGTTGTGTGATTGCCGAAAAGTGAAACCCTGCGCAACAGGTGACCAGCTCACTATGCCTTATATAGCAACCACGTGGTGTTCAGATATGCCCATGTTTATGACTTCCTGAACTAATTTGCAGCCAGACGTCGTCCAAAGTGCAGTTGAGATCGAGTGGAAACTGCTATGCTCCCGTCAAAAATGAGTTGCCTGTGGGATGGTGCACCTCCTGTGGCCCATTACACATTCTTTTCATGAATTGCTTCATGTGAAGCCTGTGTAAAACTGTACAACATTGTGAAAAAACTTCGGCAAAAGCTCTATATAGAGCTAAACTTTCTTCTATCACAACCGACTTACAGTCCACACCTGGTGGAACAACCTGAGACATGAATTTCGGCGCCCTACGATAATCACAACCACTTCGATTTGGAAGAATGGCGGAAAAATATTACGACCTGACTCCGTTCTCTCGGTAATGTCTCTAGGCCTTACTTCGCGGTTTTTCTGGCAAGTGCGTCCTTCAGTTCTATGTACTGTGTGGACAACTTACACGTTACTCTAATGCTCGGAATTATACGAAAATGTTAACCAAAACTGTATCCTCCCCGACTCGTGGGAACGAGAAGGCGATTGAGATAGATAGTGGTTAGCGTGTATTTGAGAGCGGGTGAGAGCGTGCGCAAGGGCAGCGGTCAAATGGCAACCGCACTTGACAGTCAGCGTTCAGTTAAACAACAAACGTGTTCTAAAGTACTAACGAAGATGGCTGTCGCTACAAGGGCCTCCATCCTATAAGTCCGACGGGGCTGGGCTTCGACCTTGGCGGAGGCCGGAAGTATTTATAGTCCAGGAACTCCGTGTGGCTTGCTCGTTATACTGTTAGTGACGTCAAAGGACTGCGGGTGAGTTTGACAGCACCTGCATTCTCGAGGTCCGAGGTGCTTCGGCTCAACGGTGTTTCGGCATCCGAGGTCTCATACGCAGTCGAGCCTGAAGATGCCGCATCAGGTTCATCCAAAAGGGCGTCCAACTGTTGTCCTCAGTACCACGCTGACCAATCGTCCCGTTGTCCATTGAGTGATTGGTTCCTTCAACGTGCATAGGATTCGGCGAGTCAGCGAATGAAGCCAATGTGACTTTGTAAATCCGTCTGACAGGGGGCAAGGCAAATTGGAACGAAGTGGCTCCTGGGCCAGTCGGTGGATGTTGAACCGTATTAACAACACACGAACAATGTTCGGTACTGTTGTAGTCGCTAGGAGTTTCGGAGCTTTGTAGCAGTGCACGGGTACGAGGCTGGAGCCCAAAGGGTGCCGGATCTTATGGCGATCCAGTTATCCGGATGTCACCGGTGAGCTTGAAGATAGTTCGCCGGATAAAAACCGCGGGGAAAAGAAAAAGGGTTCAAAATGCAAACCTCGACAGTATCTTGCATCTGTTATTGCCAGCGAGCTGTAAGAAAGATCACTGCACAACGAGAAAGATTGCGTAGTACTGGCTGTAACTGCGTCCTGCTTCTTGTATTGCCGGCGAGCTGGAAGAGCTCCAATAGACGGTTGAAGAGGGCACTCCTTTTAGCTTGAGTGGCTCAAAAGAGTATGACTTAGAAAATCCCTCGGACCTCAAACGGCGAGATCTTTGAGCCGCACCCCTCGCGTGGCCCTGAGCGAGTCTTGAGTCTAGAACAAGTTATATCATGGCTACCGAATGTAGTTTCTCGGGCCTGTTGGTTGGTTAATCCATGGCAAACTTCCCAACCTATGGCTAAAATTCGGTTGTAAAAATCATCATAAAATCGGCAAGGCTTATGAAATTGCGTAGTTGGCTACCAAGGCGGCTACTTTTTGTTGCGAATACGGGTGGAGTTTCTGACGGACTAACTTTCGGTTCATCGCTAGGCGTAATGCTGTGCGGTTTGAGTATGGCTCGGTCAATGCGGGTGATTGAGCCGCTTGAGCAGGTGTTAATTGGCCGGGTGGCTCACATTCCATGACGGCAGGCATGAGGCTGTCGATAGATAAGGTGTCCTGTCGTCCGTTGATGTCTATGATAAATGTTTTTGCCCAAGGTTTTATCACCCGAAACGGGGCAGTGTATGGCCGTTGCAGTGATGATCAAGCACCACCAAACCGAAGAAAATTATGAGTAGCTATTTCTAACGCAGCTGGGACATAAGTCGTAGATCGTTGTACGCGCGGTGGACTGACCTTATCACTAGCTTGTGCTGCTTAAGGGGCTGAGCACGGTCGCCGTAGTCGAAGGTCACGGTTGGTGAGGGAGCTACCAGCTCCCCAGGCGGACGAAGTGTGCAGCCATGTGTTAGCACGGCTGGTGTATTTTGTAATTCTTCCTTATTGATAATAAGCAGGCTTAAAAGCGCTAGTGCTAGCGTTTCATTCCAAAGAGGGTTACTGTTACCGTTACCGAAGGGCGGCTTTCAACTGCCGGCGGAAGCGCTGAACCATGCCATTGGCCTGAGAGTGGTAGGCTACCTTCTTTTTTCGTTGGTAACCCAGAGTATCCAGTAGGCTGCCATGAGCGACGTCAAATTGCGAACCACTATCTGTGGTCACTATTGCCAGGCAACCGAAATGACTAGCTCAACTGGTCAGAAAAGCTATCGCGGCCTCTTCCGACGTGGAAAAAGGGTGAAAGGGGGCCAAGAGTCGTCTAGGAACTGTTGCAGTATTGCTCCAACGGCTGTGTCCTAGGCATCCGTCACCGCAAAAATAGGGAAAGAATGGTCAGGATGAGTAAGGGGTGCTATACAGGTGACATCATCTTTGACCGAGGCTAATGCGACTAGTGCGGTGTCCGGAAACATGAACCTTCGCTTACCTCCTCGCAACAGGTCGGTTAGGGGTTGCATCATTTTCTCACAGTCAGAAATAAGTCCGAGGTGGAAATCCGCCAGGCCGGCACATTGACGCAAATGGCGAAAACTTTGGAGTTAAGGGTAGTTGCGAATGGCGGAAACTATACCTGGCAGAGGGCGGATACCTGAGGATGAAATAGAATGTCCTATAAAGGTGATATCAGACCAGCCTAATTCGCATTTTACGATATTGATCGTAACGCCCTGCCGGACGAGGCTTTCGAAAAGTGCTCGCAAGTGTGCGGCATGCTCTTGCTCTGAAAAACTAGCCACCAAAATATCATCCAGGTATGCGTAGACATTTTCTAAGCTACGGGTTGCCTAAGGTATAAGCCGCTGAAAGGTCGGGGCTGCACTGCTGAGTTTGAAATGCATGCTTAGAAACTCGAACAGCCCGAAAGGTGTAGTGACGACAGTTTCAGGGATATCGGCCTCCGCTGCCGAGATCTGGTTGTACGAACGAACTAAGTCGATACAGCTGAAGACGGAGCAAGCCGATAAAGGCGAAGTGGGGTCCTGTATATGGGGAATTGGGTATCGGTCAGGGACGGTGGATTTTTAAGTGCTCTGTAATCACAGGGAAGCCAATTGCTGCCAGACTTAGGGACCATGTGACGAGGGGAAGCCCAAACGCTATTAGAAGAGCGCAATGTACCGAGTTCTACTACGTGCTTGAATTTAGCCTGTGCAAAAGAAGCTTACCTGGAGCTAACCGACGTGAAACACTGAACACTGGGGGTCGGTTAGTAGCGATATGGTGGGTGAAATAATGGACTGCCGGCATTTGACCGTGGAAAGGAGCGGTGCCATTCCTTCACGAATTATAACCGGCAACAGCGAGAAGGTTTGACGATCTACCACCCTGCTGCCTCGTGCACCAACTAACAAGCCAAAGTGATTCGGGAATTCAGTGCCCATAATTGGGTACGGGACGTCGGCGATGATGAATACCCAACGAAAGTTTCGCTTTGAACCTAAGTTTAGGGTGAGTGACCGCTGGCCAAATGTTGCGATGGCCGTGCTATTGGCGGCGCGCAGATTTTGGGCCCATGATTTGTTAGTGTCACCTTTCGGTCTGGGGATGACACTCACTTTGGCACCGATATCTATAAGGAATAGATTATTTGAAATGATTCCCATTACGTCCAAAAGGCGACTGTTTGTCTGATACCAGACTTTGTGGGTCGCCACCACGGGTCGGGGGTTTAGTTTCCCTGATGAGTGCCGGCAAACGTACACCCTGGTTTGAATCACTTGGCTCCCTCACCGAGGTGACTGTGGTTTTTACGATACGTCTTCTCTGAAGGACCGACGCGTTGCCGCAGTGACGGGCTGTGGCACCTAAATGAGCTTGGGCGGCACCGCTCCTTTGACCCACTTCTGCTCACGGCTGGGCCTTACAGTCATGCGTCCGTTCTAGACAAAATTGATGCCACGGCTTCAGGGGCAGCTTGTCGTTGGTGGTGTTTACTGTCCGCAGGACTGTAACACGGGAGATGTGAAGCAATCACCGGTGCATTCTGTCACAGTTGAGATCCCGCACCCCTCTAGAATCTTACGGGGGACTTCAACCTCCCTGGCATTCGGTAGACAACCGTGAATACCTCTCCGAAGTTATGCAGTTTCATCTCATGTATCTGTGCAGTCGGGTGGACGCAACAAGTAACATCACCAACCAGGAGGAACAATATTTGTGACCTTATCTTCACTTAAGGCCTCCGGAAAGTAAAGGCCATTGTCCCTAGCCGGTTTTCTGGTTGTGATCACAAGGTCGTGACATGAGAATTCTCCGTTCATCCGCATCACCACCGTGGTCCTCAAAATCGGAAATCTTTCCAAAATGCATATTGGGACTTTCTACCCGGTATCCTGCGCAGTCAGATCTGGGGTAAATTTTTCCTAACGTGTGATCCTCAGCTGGCGTCGGAGGTGATGTACTCTATGTTATTCTGCTCCCTAAACAGCACTTCTCCCGAGATGGTCAAAGCCATTGTGAGAAAGACCTGTCGGCGAATAGCAAAGTAAATGCGAGAAGCTGCAGCTTGCCTACGAAAGGGTCAGCGACCTCTCTATCTTCCTCTGCCTTAGCCACCTCTCACGCCAGCTATTGAGCGAAAAGGAGAACAAGCTGAAAAACAGGAACCGAACGGTGCCAACCAGCCGAATGAAACAGCTCACCTCTCTGGTCTCAATAAAACCCGAGGCCCTGGCTCTACTCCTAAAATACCATATTTGTTCCTGTCAGAGGACATTTATATTAGCTAGCAGCCATTAATCGCTGAGCCATTCAATAACTTCTTTGCTTCTTCCTTCATGACAGACCACAGTAGTTCAACCCAGGATCTCACCCCCCTGACCGCCGAGTGCCTGTCAGCGGTGGTATTTCCAGCCAGTGAAGTCGGAAAGCTGTTAGGTACCACCCGGCTCCTGGCCCGCCCCGTAGCCGATGTTATCCCTCCGGCTCCGTTTCATCTCGGCGGCCCGGACATTGTGACTCTTTTGCTAAGCTATTTGATCTCTCTATGTCATAAAGCTTTTCCCCATCCGTTATCACTGCCCTTCATAAGAAGGGTTCCTTACGTGACCCTGATAACTACCGCCCCATAAACCATACTCCTATTGTATTAAGGATAATGGGGCGAGTAGCTAACGATAAGATTGCCCATTTTATCCTCACCCGTGGGTTGGTAAATAACAACCAACACGGCTTCTTGAAGTCTAGATCGTGTCTGATCTGCCAAACTGACTTCCCTAATCTAGTCACAAAGTCGGCCGACTCTAGAAAGGAATTTATGATTATCTTACTTGAAATGACAAAAGGATTCGATCGCGCGCCTCATGCTTAGCTGCTAACCAAAATTTAAACCTGACGGCATAAAGCCCCCACCCTTTTCCTGGTTGTAATCCCGCGTAAGCATGAGATCTCAAGCAGTAAAAATTGAGGATCAACTCTCGTCACTCCTGCCAGTCACCAGTGGTGTTATACGAGGCGGCATTAGGCCACTTTTATTTCTTCTCTACATCAAAAAAGTATTCAAACTAATACGCCATGGCACCTCGTTTCTACTCGCCGACGATGTCCAAGTTATCTATTCCTTGGTTCCCCATGCCTTGACCTATACCTTCACAGAAATAGCCGACGACCCAAATGCTCTTGACATATGGTGCAACACTTGAAAAATGGGCTTCTCCACTGCCAAGAGTGCCATACTCATGTATAACGGTCACATTCCTCCTGAATCCCTTGCTTTAAGCGGCTCGTACATTCCTATTACTCTGCCAGTACAAGATCCCGGCCTACAGTATTCCTGCACGTTAACCTTTCAAGAACAAGCCGCCTACCAGGTGGCTAAGACTAAGAGAGCGATAGCTCGTATCTGCAGAGTTTTCAAAATGCGCGACAGTCTGCTTCTGATCTTTAAAATCCACGCCAGATCGCAGCTCGAGTACCGCCCTCTGGTATACACTCACATGGGCAAATCCGATAGACTTGCAATCGAGGGTCTAGCGATCCTTCACCCAGCACTTACTCGGCTCATCATCTCCCTCGAATTGCAAACAGAGACGTGAGCTACTAAGGCGTAAGCCCCTGTGGCTACGACGTATGAAGCTCATTATTTATCTCCTATTCAACCTCCTACATTCTAGAGCGCACACATCCATCACTGACCTATGTTTCGCTCAAGACGCACCCTACACTCTTCTTAGCTGAAATCCTACTACCAAAGATGCATTCTCCAGGACAAAACTAAGAGAAAGTTCTCCATCACCCTCTATTCCCTTACTTGGGACAGACTCCCTGAAGACATTCGGGCCTACCAGATACTAGGCCGATTCAAAACTGTCCTTACAAAATATTTAGAAGTCTCCAAAGTACTACAATTAGATCATACGTGCACCCCGCTGGAACAAGCTTATCAGTGACCTAGATTTTTGAATAGGTAAGGAAGACATGACCCGGGTAAAATTCTTTGCAAAGTTGACATTACCTACCCCATTTGCCTTCTCCATCGTCAGCATATAAGTATCCCTTCGAGTGACTTACACCACGAACACTACTCTTGTAAGATTCTCCTCAATTCACGCTCTTTAACGTCTCTTACTTATCTTCAGTACACTCAATTCGCCTTACTCGGTCCAAACTGGCTCCATTCCCCTCCTTTATTTTGCCCTGGCGTTTCAACATTAAATCCAGTTCCGGCGCTCCTCCAGCACACACTTTGTCTCGCTCCAGAGTTTTCAGTTCTGCTCTTTTGCCGGCTGCTGGCTATATCATCTAACGCGTTCAGAACCGAGGACCAGGGGCCATAGACTCTATACGGGAGCAGGTCCTGACTGAACTCAGGAGACTCCTAAACTTCCCGGTCCACTTCAGCGTAGTTTCACGCAAAACCATTCAGAGGCATTCGTATTCTTAAACATTCCCCAAGATAAAGCACACCCATTTTTGTTACTTTTACTGATATACCCGAAGGCTGACGCATTTACGGTTGCTATTCACTTCCGTATCACAATCTTCGAATAGTGTATGTCACTACAAATTATATCTCTGGAGATTCCCAACACCTGATGATTCTGTGATTGTTTGCCTTCTCTGTCAGTTCTGCTGTTCGTCTTTTTAGAGCTGTTGCATTGCAATGTCCTCATCATGCAAAGGAATCATGTCCCACATATGCACACTTGCTAAGCACTTGTACCACAGAGTTCTGTTTTTCACCATCAAGTGGTCCACGTTCTCTAAAGAAAGTAAACTGGTAGCCTCCTATCCGTCAATTTATCACCTTCGACAGTTGTGTCTTTTCCAATGTTGTAGTTAAGCACCACACATCGATTTATAGCCAGTTCCTATTTTCGTGTTGATGCATTATATTCCCGTCTTCTAAAAAAACAATCCCCTCAAAGTCTACGCTCTTCTATCCGGCCGCTTCTTTCGTCATCACTTTGGCCACCACGATCCGGTTTGTTGTCCTTTTGTTATATAACTGGCTCAACCTATATGCGGTAGCTGAACTTCCAACTGTAATCCTCAACCGATTTTCCTTGTTCTTTATGCGTAACGCCACCTCAATTAATCCCCTATTTTTACATCATAACTCCTCCCATGAATTGCAAAGCTCTATTGCTTGATTACCTCTTCGTGAGTGTTTTCTTCTCAATGAAAACCATGCATCCGTCAATCCAGTATGGTCTTCCGTCAAGACAGCCTTCATTTCTTGGGATTTGTGTGAATCTTTACTATTCCGAATCCACTCCGCACTTGGGCAGACAAATTACACCCTAACTTCAGCCGGCCCGACCGCTGACTTTCAGTTTAAATTTGCCAGGCGCTACCACTGCAACTGCCTCAGATGCTTCCTGTCGTATTCAATGGTTTGCACACAATTAAACCATCTTCCTGAGACTCCGGTTAGGCTTTCTACTCCACTGTTTTATCTTGCATTGCACCATGCTTCGGCTTTATCCGGGACAACCAGTTAGTATATTAGTATGAAACGTCAGTGCCCATAATTGGGTACGGGACGTCGGCGATGATGAATACCCAACGAAAGTTTCGCTTTGAACCCAAGTTTAGGGTGAGTGACCGCTGGCCAAATGTTGCGATGGCCGTGCTATTGGCGGCGCGCAGATTTTGGGCCCATGATTTGTTAGTGTCACCTTTCGGTCTGGGGATGACACTCACTTTGGCACCGATATCTATAAGGAATAGATTATTTGAAATGATTCCCATTACGTCCAAAAGGCGACTGTTTGTCTGATACCAGACTTTGTGGGTCGCCACCACGGGTCGGGGGTTTAGTTTCCCTGATGAGTGCCGGCAAACGTACACCCTGGTTTGAATCACTTGGCTCCCTCACCGAGGTGACTGTGGTTTTTACGATACGTCTTCTCTGAAGGACCGACGCGTTGCCGCAGTGACGGGCTGTGGCACCTAGGCGAGCATGGGCGATGTAACACGTGTTTGGGCAGTGAGTAGCCAAGTTCACAAGGATCCCGAAATAAAAAGGCGATTATCCGTGAAATTCTTCGGTGCCAGATTATCAGATGATCAATGAAACGAATCAGGTACAACCCCCAATTATGCAATCACAAGGAAGCAAAAAATGAGAATCGAGTTGCGGCTTGCGAGCGAGGAGCACGTGCATCACGCAGGTCCAGAACAGGGACATGACAGATCAACGCTTTTGGCGCGAACAAACAAACTCTGGTTCATAAAGGCATACTGTGCATAAAACAAGTCAATAGTGTAAATGAGTGAGTGATGTTGAGGTAACCATGAAACTGCGATGTTTTTGAGGGAGGGGGGGTTTTCCACGACCGGCCGTTACACAGCCCACCAAAATCCTCCCGAATCTTAGCAGAATCAAAGGTTTGGTATAAGGGTACTGGTTCTTCCTACCTATCTATACCTTGCTGTCAGTGCTCCTACCTATTGCTTTGTCGTCAGCATTCTACTCACTTTCGCACCTGATCCGGCGGCAACACCGATGCGGTGTCGCTCTGCGTCATCCATGAAAAAGGCTGATCGATGGCGGGCATGAAGGACACACACAGGTGCTGTTACCTTATTGCACTCTAACCTATCGGAAGCGTCGAAGTCACTGGTCTCATGCTCTCGCTGTTTCTGTGTACACTTCTCTGCTTCATGCGCCTGTAGTCTAGCCGAAAGTAACTGTTGCTCTAGTTCTAGTATTCTCAGCTTATATAAATCGACATCCTTACGATCAATATTGCTTTCAATAACACATGAGCTAGCACTGACAGGACTAGGCGATCTAGCATTAACTAAAGAATCATATGTACCCAAAACCTCCCCAGAGACTTGCCGTATTACTTCCTGTCCGGATTCGACTGCCTTTGATCATTTTCTTGGCATTTTGCGTGATTTTTCCTCGTTCCAAATAGATCTATTGAGTATTGTTACGAACGTTTGAGCAATGCGTAGCCAAATTCGCAACGGATCCCGAAATCAGAAGACGATTATCCGTGATATTCTACGATACTAGATTATTAAAATAAACAATGACATAAACAATATACAAACCTCAATAATACGATCACAAAGTCTCAACAACGAGAAACCGAATAGCAGCGTGTGAGCAGACAGCACGTGCGTCACGCAGGTCCTGAACAAGGATGTGCCAAAATAGCGCTCTGGGCGCGAACAAACAACAATTGGTCCAGAAAAACAACCAGTTCGTAAAGACAAGTCAATAGTGTATGGAAATGAGTGATGTTGGGAAAAAACACTGAATCGCGAGGGAAAAAGGGGGATTTTCCACGACCGGCTGTTACACCGCCCACCAAAATCCTCCTGGATCCTTAGCAAAGTCAAAGGTTCGGTATAAAGGCACTGATTCTTCCTACCTGCCTAGGCCCTGCTGTCAGTGCGCGCGTCTAATGCTCGTCGTCAACGTTCTACTACTGGTCGCACCTAATCCATTGGATACATAGACGTGAGGCTAGTCTACATCTTCCACAAGACTAAATGACCGATGGCGAGCGTGAATGGTCACATAGACGTTGTCCTCGTAAGGGGCCGTCCGGTCCTGGATGTACGTGCTTGAGTGTGTGTGTGTGTGCCGGGGTTACAATGAAATCACAGGTGTGACTACACATCAAAGGAGGACTTTCTGCAATGTCAACGAAAGACCGCGTGGCAAGAAAACGAGTAAAATGTAGCATGTATGTGTGACCTGAGCTCCGCTACTTTCACATATGCAAGGGGCATTCGGTAGCGTCAACAAAAGGCAAACAAAGAACGCTGTCACATGTATGATGGGTTTACGGGATGTAGAGTGCGTCGTGCATGTGTGTATGTATCGGGATGTATAATGGAATCGCACTCATCACCACGTATCGGAAAGAACCTTCTGTAATGTCAACGAAATGACCACGAGCACCTTAGCGTGTTTGACGGAGATTGTGTGGTATATATGGTGTTTCTTCATCCACCTCGATTACTGGTGTGAAAAAGGTTTACTAGGCCTCAGGGTTATCAGCTCCTCCGTCTTCGCTCTCGAGTAGGTTAATACTGTGTATGTCACGAATGAGCACTCCGTTAGCTGTCTGAACCTTCACCGTTCTTATCATTCCGTCGGTGCTTTTGATGGTTTCCGTAACTACTCCCAAAGACCAAGCGCTGAAGTGTGCGCGTTCGTCGGCGATCATAACCACGTCCCCAACTTTGAATGGTCTTGTTTTGGCCAGCCACTTCTGTCGAGTCTGCAAAGCCGGTAGGTACTCCCGTAGCCATCGCCTCCAGAAGACCTTGGCCAGATAGTTCGCTTGCTTCCACCCGTGGAGGTAGCTCCCACGAAGGTTTACCGGCCCTTGGAAACCCTCGTTCGACCTTAGCGTCAATAAGTCGTTTGGGGTGAGCGCCAGGTGGGTGGGGTCGCCGTTCAATACTGGAACCAGGGGGCGGTTGTTCAGGATTCGCTCCACCTCAGTCATGACGGTGTTCAGCGTCTCGTCGTCGGGCGGCTGCTGCTCCATGATTGACAGCAATATCCGTCTGGCGGACCGGATCATGCGTTCCCATATGCCGCCTCGGTGACTGGCCTGTGGGGGGTTGAAATGCCATCGTATGCCGTAGGCCACGGTTCGATTCTGCAGTTCGTCCCTGTTTATGTTCTTGTGCCAACGCTGCAGTTCCCGTTGAGCGCCCACAAAGTTCGATCCATTATCTGAGTATATATCGGCCGGTACGCCTATTCGGTTGATAAATCTTTGCAAGGCCCGTAGA
Source organism: Fasciola hepatica (assembly GCA_948099385.1). NCBI lineage: Eukaryota > Metazoa > Platyhelminthes > Trematoda > Plagiorchiida > Fasciolidae > Fasciola > Fasciola hepatica. The sequence goes on from CANUEZ040000177.1 coordinate 751,026, forward strand.
AACGAATCGGTCGTCATCGAATGCGCGACTTCTAGGTGTACCGCTCGTGATTTCATGCACGTCATGATACATCCGTATCGCTTTTCTAATCTTTTCCCGCACTTGATCCACAAGGGCCCGAAATAATCCAACCCGGTGTCACTGAACGGCCACCAGCCCGTAGTCACCCTGCATTCTGGTAGTGGGGCCATGAGTTGTTTGCCTGCTGTGGCATTGCGTCTCCTGCATTGCACACCGTCGGATTACGCGTTTTACAGTCTCTCGTCCTCTCAACAACCAAAGACGCTTTCGGATGACGCTCGTCACGTGACTTTCCCCGGCATGTCCCTCCATGGCGTGGACGTGTTGAATCATTAGCTCTACTACAGGTTGTCTCGCAGGCAGCAGTATAGGATACTTTGTGTCGAAGTTCAGGTGGGCGTTGGTCAGCCTACCATCCACCCGCAGCAGTCCGTTGATGAGTTTTGGGTTTAAACGCTTCAGCTCGCCTCTTGGAGATGGCATGTCTTCATTGGTCGGCCCCACTTCTTCCGCCCTCTTGAGTTCTTGGGCGAAAGCCTCGCGTTGTATCATTCTGAAAATATCATACTCTGCCGCTTGTAGCTCATCGGGACCTATCGGGCCGACCGGTATCCGACCTGAGGGCCGTAGCCCTTTCATGACTAGTAAATTTCTCTTGAACCTGGTTAACCAAACTAGCGAACGAAGCGTCTTCATCCAGGAAGAAAACCTGACCAGTCGCGATAGAATGGACGACGCTTCGACGACGTTGGTTGCTATCACTACGCCTTTGATCTCCAGTTCCAATCCCGTAGGGGGTTTTAATTCGAACACGGGCCAGTCCTGTTTGGGCAATTGCAGGAAGTTTGGCCCTCTCGTCCACGTGTCCAGTTGCCTGAAGTTGTTCGCACCTCGGGAGCACAGGTCGGCCGGATTATCGCCAGACCTGATATGACTCCACTGGTGCGTGGCTGATTCATCGTGGATAATCGTGAGCCGGTTAGCAACGAAAGTACTAAACCGGCTCCGTACGTTGTTAATGTAGTAAAGTACTATCGTTGAATCCGTCCAGAAGCTCACCGACCAAATGTAGAGATCGAAACATCTCTTCACAGCTTGCACCACCCTGACTGCCAACACGGCTGCGCTGAGTTCAAGGCGTGGGATTGAGACCGACTTCAGTGGGGCAACGCGGGCTTTGGCGAACAGGATCCTCGTGGTATATTGTCCATCTCCTGCGCACCATCGTCCGTACACCACAGCTCCATAACCGACTTCAGATGCATCGGAAAAGGCATGTAGTTCTCCAGTATGTGTCGTATGGCCAGGAGTCAAACATCGTGGGATTCTTATGTCCCCCAATTTCTTCAAGGTGTTCAGAAATTCTTCCCAGTCCAGCCGGTCCCCTTGGTCCAGTGCTTGGTCCCAATCAACTTTCTTACGGCACAGCCGCTGCAGCAAGATCTTTCCGGGTAGCAGCCACGGTGAGACGAAACCGAGCGGGTCGAACAAACTTGAGACGGCAGATAGTATGCCACGACGGGTTATTGGCAGCTCGGGAACGTTCAGTTCGAAAACAAAATCGTCCGTTTCCGCGTCCCATTGTATCCCTAAAGTGCGCTCGATAGGAAGTGGAGAGCCGTCCAAATCTCTTACCCTTTCGGCCTTTTCGTGATACGGGATGACCTTCAGCACTTCTGAAGCGTTCGACATCCATTTAGTTAGATGGAAGCCGCCCTCTTCCAGCAATCTCGTCAGACCCCTGAACTGCTCTAGAGCTGATTCCACATCATCGAATGACCCAAGGTAGTCGTCGACGTAGAAGTTCCTGCTGACGCTTTCTACCACCGTCCGATGTACTAGATCGCCATGTTTGTTCGCTGATTTTCGGAGGGCGTAGTTTGCACAAAATGGTGACGATATGGCTCCGAAGGGGTGGACGGTCATCCTATAATTCACCACTGCGTTGTCCCGGTCGCTCCCTTCCCACCACAGGAAACGCAAAGCATCTCGTTCTCCTACCGGAATCTTTACCTGATGGAACATTTCCCTAATGTCAGCAGACAAAGCCACTTTACCCACTCTGAAACGGCACAGAACATCGATCAGTGGTGTGGTCCAGTCAGGCCCCTGTAGTAGGCGATCGTTTAACGACTTGCCCTGGAACTTGGCCGCACAGTCGAAAACCACCCGCAGTTTATTGGGTTTCTCAGGGTTGATAACCGGATGGTGAGGCAGATACCAGATACCCCTTCTGCTGTCGGTGTTAACAGGCACCTTTTCAACGTAACCGAGGGCCTCGTTTCGCTTCATCAAATCCGCATATCGTTCCCACAGATTCTGGTCTCGAATGAAGCGTTCTTTTAGTCGTAGTAATCGTTGGAGAACATAATTTCTGTTGTCAGTCCACGGGTCGACCGGTGTGCGCCATAGGAGGGGAACCTCGAACTGTTTTTTGAGGCCTCTAGAGCCTTGCCGCACCGTTTGTAGAGCGAAGTGATCCTCTTGAGACAACGCCGGTCTTTCGTCTCCAATGTCATGAAACTCCTTTTCATACAGCCGTTGCAGATGATACTCTATGTGGTCCGTTTCGGCGGATAAGTAATTCACGGAACCGCGTACCCCTACTGGACCGTATAACATCCATCCCAGAACCGTGCGTACGGCATAAGGTGCCTGGCGGTCGCCCACTCTCTGGTCAAGCACCCAATGCGCCTCTGGCACGTCGCAGCCGATAAGGAGATCCACCTCATCATCTTCACAGTCTACAACGGTTACATCCTGCAGGTGGGGCCACCGAGTCAAGATTGCGTCCACCGACCTTGGTGCTCGCATGGGGAGATCCGCTAACGCGAATGCCTCCGTTGGTTCAATTTCCTCGTTAGTGTCTAGAGAGATGAGTTGCAGCCTTAATCTACCGGCAGTCATTACCTGTGTTCCGCCCACCGTGCTCACCGCTAACGACGTCGCACCTTTAGCCAGTTGGTGTTTGTCGGCAAACCGCTCTTTCACTAAAGTGGTGTCGGATCCACTATCAACGAAAGCCAACGCATTGACTATCCCAGTCGGAGTCACTACTCCCACGGCCACTACGCCTAAACGTACCGGTTTACTGGCAGATTGTGAAGTTGAACAAATCACGCTGGGCTTGGCAATCGCCTCGGATATGGTTATTCTCGCCTGATGCAGCAGCCGATGGTGTCTGCCCGTGCAGCCCTCGTAACCACATCGATTCCTTGTTCTACAGGCTGCTGCCCGGTGCGTGGTGTTGAGACAGATAAAACATGCTCCTGCCATCCTCGCCATTCCCCACCGTTCGTCTATTGTGGCGTTGCCGAACTTGGGGCATTCTGGTAGGCCATGGCTAGTACCACAGGATCTGCAATTTGGTTTCGCCGTAGCATCTCGTGAAATGACGTGTGTGTTGGTCCAAGGCTGGTACTTTGGATATTCCCGTACAGGGGTTTGGACTTGGCTAGTACCGGGCTTGTTTGCTCGGTTGCTGTCCCGGATGAGTCGGCCGAATCTGCTGTCAGCTATCTTCGTTTGCCTGTCTAAGTATTCAGTCAGGTCTTCGAAGTTGGCTTCTCTGTCGCCTCGGCTTATCCGTTCAGCTTCTTCCGCCCACCGACCCTGTAGTTCGGGAGAGAGGTGACGGACTATGCCTTCCAAAGTGTGCATGGCGTCTAGGTCAGCCCTGTAACCTAAATGGTCGAGGGCTATTGAACAGTTCTGCATCTTGATCACCAGGTCGGCCATTGTGTAGACGTCGCCCTTGGTTCTCTTTGCCTCTGCCATCACGCCCTCTATTAGGTTACGAACTACTTTGAAAGGTTGGCCAAACGAGTCCCTCAGAATCTTTCTTGCCCTTGTGTAGCCTTGTTCTGGATCGAGCATGGTGCACCCGTCGATAGCTTCTCGCGCTCGGCCTCGGCAGTAGTGAGTAAGGTAAAGAAGCCTTTGCCCAGGGTCGGTTACCTTGTTTTCAACGAACGTCTCGAACTGTTTGACAAACTTGCAATATTGCTCAGCTCGCCCGTCGAAAACCTTTAACTCCACTCTAGGCAGATCGATCGATGGTGGTTTGTATTCGGCGACCGGCGTGGGGTTCCCTACCTTATTGCACTCTAACCTATCGGAAGCGTCGAAGTCACTGGTCTCATGCTCTCGCTGTTTCTGTGTACACTTCTCTGCTTCATGCGCCTGTAGTCTAGCCGAAAGTAACTGTTGCTCTAGTTCTAGTATTCTCAGCTTATATAAATCGACATCCTTACGATCAATATTGCTTTCAATAACACATGAGCTAGCACTGACAGGACTAGGCGATCTAGCATTAACTAAAGAATCATATGTACCCAAAACCTCCCCAGAGACTTGCCGTATTACTTCCTGTCCGGATTCGACTGCCTTTGATCATTTTCTTGGCATTTTGCGTGATTTTTCCTCGTTCCAAATAGATCTATTGAGTATTGTTACGAACGTTTGAGCAATGCGTAGCCAAATTCGCAACGGATCCCGAAATCAGAAGACGATTATCCGTGATATTCTACGATACTAGATTATTAAAATAAACAATGACATAAACAATATACAAACCTCAATAATACGATCACAAAGACTCAACAACGAGAAACCGAATAGCAGCGTGTGAGCAGACAGCACGTGCGTCACGCAGGTCCTGAACAAGGATGTGCCAAAATAGCGCTCTGGGCGCGAACAAACAACAATTGGTCCAGAAAAACAACCAGTTCGTAAAGACAAGTCAATAGTGTATGGAAATGAGTGATGTTGGGAAAAAACACTGAATCGCGAGGGAAAAAGGGGGATTTTCCACGACCGGCTTTTTCAGGTGCCGTCCTCGGGACCGCCGTTGTGCCTCGGGCGCTTGTGTGTAGGTGTGTGTGTGGGGGGAGAGTGGTTATCATGGGCGAGCACTCCGTACATGGGCAAATAGTATCGACCGTCACCTACGAGGGAGACCTTACATTATGTCAGTGATAAACGAGGAACAGTCATCCCTGTGGCGTGTTTTGATGTAGGCCATTAAGTATGAACGTGTAGATAAGTGTGATTGGTGTGTGTCTGGGTATATGATAGAGTCACATCTACTACCACTTATGGGAAAAGTCTTCTGTGACGTCAACGGAAAGCGGTGAGCACTGCAACGTTTTTGACAGGATCACGATGCACAAACTTGCATCATGTAAGTGTGTATGTGTCACGGTGTATGGCAGTTTAATACGTCAGGATGTCGTAAATGCCCCCACATATGGGGGTTCCTTTAACTGCCTCGAAGACGCAAGGAGGATAGCCTACCGCATTTCCTTGTTATTGGCTTCTCCGTCTTTACTCTCTGACAGGCTGATGCTGCGTACGTCGAGGATTAGAGTTTCATTGGCGGTTTACCACCTCAAAGTCCGCATCATTTCGTCAATGCTGTTGACGGTTTCCATAAACACGCCCAAAGACCAGGCGCTGAGGTGCGCTTGTTCGGCTGCGATCACCACTACATCCCCAACCTTGAAAGGTCTTGTTTTGACCAGCCACTTCTGTCGAGCTAGCAGAGTCGTTAGGTGCTCCCGCAGCCATTGCCTCCATAAAACCTTAGAAAGATAGTTCGCCTGCTTTCATCCGTGGATGTAGCCCCTACGAAGACTTATCAGTCTTTGGAATCTTAACATGGAAAAGTCGTTCGGGGTAAGCGCCAGATTAGTGAGGTCGCTTTTCATTGCTGGAACCTGTGAGTGGTTTTTCAAAATTCTCTCGACCTCAGTCATGGCGGTGATCAACGTCCCGTTTTCGGGTGGCTGTTGCTAAATGATCGACATCAATGTTCGCCTGGTAGACCGGATTAGGCGTTCCCATACGCCGCCGCGGTGACTGGCCTGAGGGGGATTGAGGTGTTTTGCTGACTGTCCTTCGGACTTCACCTTTTACGCACAAACCTCAGGTCATCCGACCAACCTGCAGTCGGAGGCACCAGACTCGAGTTTTGCCCTTGTTAGAGCTCGTCGATGGTGCGCATCGTCTACCACACCCAGGGTTTGAACCCAGGCCCTTTAACCTCGGAAGCGTGTGTGTTACCACTGTGCCACCCCGCTCCCATCCGAGCTGGTCCGAATCTCCAAGGTAGGCTTGTCCAGATGTCGACCTCTAGGACAGCCAGAGATTGAAGTGCCACCGTACGCCGTATGCCACGAATCGATCCTGCAGTTCGTCCCTGTCTGTTTTTATGCCAAAGCTGCTATTCCCGGTAGAGCCCACAAAGCTCGACTCATTATCTGAGTACATATCAGCCGGTACGCCTCTTCGGTTGATAAATCGCTGCAAGGCCCGTAGGAAAGTATCGGTTGTCACTGAGTGTGCGACTTTTAGGTGTACCTCACGCGACTTTATGCACGTCATGATACCCCCGTATAGTGTTTCCAATCTCTTCCCGCATTTGATCCACAAGGGCCCGAAACAGTCCAACCCGGGGTTGCTGAACGGCCACTAACCCGCAGTCACCCTGCATTCTGGTAGCGGGGCCATGTTTGTTTGCCCGCCGTGGCACTGCGTCTCCTACAATGTGCACAACGTCGGATCACGCGTCTCACATTTACTCTTCTACTTAGCAACCAAAGGCACCTCCGGATGGCACCCGTAACGTGACTTTTCCCGGCTTGTCCCTCCACGGCGTGGATGTGTTTGATCATTAGCTGTACCACAGTTGTCGAGCAGGCAGCCATATGGGGTTTTTCGTGTCAAAGATCAGGTGGGGGTTGGTCAGCCTACCGTCCACCGGCAGCAGTCCACCAACGAGTTTGGAGTTTAAATTCTTCAATTCGTCTCTTGGAGATGATATTTCTTTGTTGATTTATCTCCCCCCTTCCGTCCTCTTGAGTTCTCGGGCGAAAGCCTCTTGTTGCATCATTCTGAAAGTATCGCATTCTGCAGCTTGTAGCTCATCAAGACTTATCGGACCCACTCGTACCCGGCCTGAGAGGCGTAGCCTTTTCATGACTAGCAAAAGTCTCTTGAACCTGGCCAACCAAACTAATGCACGAAGTGTCTTCATCCAGGAAGAAAATCTGACCATTCTTGACAAAATGAATGTCACTTTCACGAATGTGGCCGTAATCACTACGCCTTTGATATCCAGCCCCAATTCCAGAAGGGGTTTTGGTTCATACACAGGCCAGTCCTGTTTAGGCGTTTGCAGGAAGTTTGGCTCTCGCGTCCACCTGCGAGTTCCCGAGGTTTGTTACACCTCGGGAGCACAGACATGCTGGGTTATCGCCAGACCTGACATGCTTCCACTGGTTCACGGCTGATTCGTCGTGGATGATCGTGAGTTGGTTAGCAACGAAAGCACTAAAGCGGCTTCGGAGGTTGTTAATGTAGCAAATTACTATCGTTGAGTCCTTCCAAAGGCTATCCGACCAAATTTAGAAGTTGAAGCATCTCTTCACCGCTTGCACCGCCCTGACTGCTAACACGGCTGCGCTGGGTTCAGGGTGTGGAATCGAAGCCGTCTTCAGTGGAACAACGCGAGCTTTGGCGAACGGGATCCTCGTTGCATACTGGCCATCTCCCCTGCACCATCGTCCTACACCACGGCTTCGTAACCGACTTCAGGTGCGTCAGAAAGGGCATGTAGTTCCCCGTCCGTGTCGAGTGACAAGGTGGCAAACACGGTAGAATCTTGATGTCCCCTGATTTCTTCAGGGTGTCCAGAAATTCTTCCCAGCTCAGCCGGTCTTCTCGGTCCAGCGTCTGGTCCCAATCGACCTTCTTACGGCACAGCCGCTTCAGCAGAATCTCTCCGGGTGACCGCCAGGGCGAGACGAAACCGAGCTGGTCGAACAGACTAGAGACGGCAGATAGTATGCCACGACGGGCTGCTGGCAGCTGGGGAAGGTATAGCACGAAAACAAAGTCGTCCGTGTCCGCGTTCCATTGTGTTCCTAAAGTGCGTTTGGTAGGGGGTGGACAGCCATCCAAATCTCTAACCCATCTCGGCCCTCTCGTGGTACGGAATGACCTCGAGCACTTCCGAAGTTTTCGGTATCCTTTTAGTTAGATGGGAGCCGCCCTCTTTTAGCAATCTTGTTAGGCCCCCGAACTGCGTTAGGGCTGAGTCTACATAATCTAATGACCCAAGATAGTCGTCGACATAGAAATTTCTGCTGAGACTATCTACCACCGACCGGTGGACCAAACCTCCATGCTTGTTCGCTGATTCTCGAAGGGTGTAGTTCACACAAAATGGTGATGATAAGGCTCCGGAGGGGTGGACCATCATCCTGTTATTTACCATTGTGTTGCCCCGGTTGTTCTCTTTACACCACAGGAAAAGCAACGCATCTCGTTCTCTTACCGGTATTTTCACCTGGAGAAACATTTCCCTGATATCGGCGGACAAGGCCACTCTACCCACTCTGAAAAGGCACGGAACTTCGATTAGTGGTGTGGTCCAGTCAGGTCCTTTTAGTAGGCGATCATTTGTCGACTTGCCCTGGAACTTGGCTGCACAGTCGAAAACCACCCGCAATTAGTCGGGTTTATTGGGGCTGATAACTAAGTGATGAGGTAGATATCAGACACCTTTCCGGTAGTCGGTGGTAGAAGGCACCTTTTCAACGTAGCTTAGAGCTTTGTTTCGATTCATAACTTCTGCTTATCGTTCCTATAGATCCTGGTCTCGAACGAAGCTTTCCTTCAGCGGTAGTAGTCGCTGGAGAACAGTTACTGTTATCAGTCCACGGGTCAGCAGATGTGAGCCATGGGAGGTGAACCTCAAACTATTTCTAAGGCCTCTAGTGCCTTGCGGCACTGTATGTAAAGCAAAATGATCCTCTTGAAACAACAATGGCCTTTCGTCTCCGAAGTCATTAAACGTCTTTTCATGCAGCCATCGCAGGTGATACTACTACCGTGGTTCTCGAATGGGGAGATCAGCTAATGTGAATGCTTCCGTTGATTCGATTTGCTCGTTTGCACCTAAGGAGATTAGATGCAACCTCATCCGGCCGGTAGCCATTACTTGTGTTCCTCCCACCGTGCTTACTGCCAACGGCGTCGTACTTTCAGCGAGCCGGTGTTTGTCAGCAAAACGCTCTTTCACTAGGGTGGTGTCAGATCCACTGTCGACGAGAGCCAACGCTTTGACCACCCCGGTTGGGGTCATCACTTCCACGGCAACTACTTCTAGAAGTACTGGCTTACTGGCACACCGCGACGTTGAACAAATCGCACTGGGCTTTGTGCTCGCCTCGGGTACAGCTTCTCTCATCTGGTGTGACAATCTATGGTGTCTGCCCGTGAAACCCTCGTGATCACATCTATTCCTTGTTCTACAAGCTGCCATCCGGTGCGTGGTGTTGAGGCATATAAAGCACGCTCCTGTCATCCTCGTTATTCCCCATCGTTCGTCTATTGTGGCGTTGATGAACTTGGGGCATTCTAGTAGCCCATGTCTAGCATCACAGGACATGCAATTTGGTTGCGCTATTGAATCGCGTGAAATGGCGTGTTCATTGGTCCAAGGCCGATATTTCGGCTGTTGCCGAGCAGGGGTTTGAGCCTGGTTAGTACCAGACTTTTTTACTCAGATACTGTCTCGGATAAGTCGGCCAAATCTACCGTCGGCTATTTTGGTTTGCCTCTCCAAGTAATCGGCCAAGTCTTCGAAGTTAGCCTCACGGTCGCCTCTGCTTATGCTTTTCACCTGTTCCGCCCACCGACCTCGTAGTTCGGGAAAGAGGTGACGGATTATGCCTTCCAAGGTCTGCACTGCATCTAGGTCAGCCCTGTAACCTAAATGGTTGAGGGCTATTGAACAGTTCTGCATTTTGATCACCAGGTCGGCCATTGTGTAGACGTCGCCCTTGGTTCTCTTTGCCTCTACCATCACGCCCTCTATTAGGTTACGAACTACTTTGAAAGGTTGTCCAAACGGGTCCCGCAGAATCTTCCTTGATCGAGTGAAGCCTTGTTCCGGGTCGAGCATGGTTTACACATCGACAGCTTCCCTTGCTCGGCCTCGACAGTAATGAGTCAGATAGAGAAGCCTTTGCCCGAGGTCGGTTATCTTGCTTTTGACGAACGTTTCGAACTGTCTGACGAACTTGCAGCAGCGTTCAGATCACCAGTCGAAAACTATCAGTTCTACTCTCAGCAGATCGATCGTTGGTGGCGTTGATGTTTTATATTCGGCGACCGGCGTAGAGTTTCTTATTTTATTGTGCCCTGATCTATCGGAAAGGTCGTAACCGTTGGTTTTCTGCTCAAGCTCTTTCTGTCTACGCTTCGGTTCTGCTTCCTGGCCTGTTGTCTAGCCGATGACACATGCTGTTCTAAGTCTAATACCCTCCACTTGAATAGATGGACATTCTCACAATCCATATTACCCTCAGTATTACAAGAGCTAGCACTCACAGGAATAGATGACCCAGCACTAACTGAAGAATCAAAAGTACCCAAAAACTCCCGAATGATTTGCCATATTACTTCCTGTCCAGATTCCAATTGCTTCGATCCTTTTCTTGGCATCTTGCGTGTTTTCTCGTTCCAAATTGATCAGTTGAGTATTGTACCACACGTTTGAGCAATGAATAGTCAAAGTCGCGACGCATCCCGAAGTCAAAAGGCGATTATCCGTGATATCCTACAATACTAGATTATTGAATGAACAATGACGCCAATAAGATATAAACCTCAATAATGAGATCACAAGGACTCAACAAACGAGGAATCGAATTGCAGCCTGCTAGCAAGGGGCACTTGCGTCATGCAGGTTCAGAACAAGGATATGACAAAGTAGCTCTCTGGGAGCGAACAAACAACAATTGGTCCATAAAAACAAACAGCTCGTAAAGACACGTCAATGGTGTGAGCAAGTGAGTGATGTTAAGAAAAACATGGAGCTGTTGTGTTTTTTTCGGGAGGGGAGGGGTATTTTCCACGACCGGTCTTTAATGGCTATACGGCCCCTGTGTCCGACTTCTGCTCACCGATGGGTTTTGCAGGCTTGCGTCAACTCTAGACAAAACTGATGGGAGATCGTTAGATGTTGGCAAGGCTGGTGCCGTTGTGGCGGTATGCTTGTATCGTGGCATAATGTCATCAGCTGTGGCTGCGGTACCCTCTAGCTTGCATTCAAGCGTGGCACTTAGTAAAACTGGAATTTTGTGCTGCAAACGCTGCAGCCAAGTTTCCCTCAAGAGCGGGTCCTCACTCACGGTCAATCCTCTCAAGCAATGCAACTCACGCGGCTGTTCAAAGGGCTTCCTGCTTCCAAGCCCAAAGCTTTGAAATCATTGCGTGCGTCGTTCCCGCATCGAGGTTGTGCGACAAATGACGGCCTCATCCAAAGCCTCATAGCTTCGAAGTGAGATTATTACCTCCCTCGCTTGCATTGTGACCTCCGCTGGGAGGCGGCCTGCTACCCATCTGAAACGGCTGGTGTCACTGGTTATACGGCTGTTTTAGAATTGTAACTCGACCAGCGTAAACCAGAGTTCTGGATCAGCAGATGTGAACACCGGTATGTGCAGGGTAATAGCCCCAGCGGTGGGGTCCGGGCAAGATTTCCACTCAGCAGACACGGCAATTACCTTATCTAATGAGGGTGGGAGAAGAACTCAACGACCAATTTTACTGTACCATCTTCAAAAGAAACCCGACGAAAAAGACACCAAAAAACGTATGAAATAAAAGCGATTAGGAAAACTGATCAAAAAAGTTAACAGATAGGGGAATAACCAAGCACTCACAAATGTACGCAGAAGGGCCCTTGAGCGATAGAAAACGGGGAACTTCATGTGACTTGGAGATCACGTCGGACTCACCAATTCTGGGTCGCTAAACCTTGTTTCGCGATCTCTCAATAAACGCGTCTTTCGGTTCTTTGCACTTCATGGACCACTCGCACGTTACTCTAATGCTCGGAATTATACGAAAATTTTAACCAGAACTGTATCCTCCCCGACTCGTGGGAACGAGAAGGCGATTGGGATAGATAGTGGTTAGCGTGTATTTGAGAGCGGGTGAGAGCGTGCGCAAGAGCAGCGGTCAAATGGCAACCGCGCTTGACAGTCAGCGTTCAGTTAAACAATAAACGTGTTTTAAAGTACTAACGAATATGGCTGTCGTTGCATCCCTACCATGATATGCCGGAGGTTGCACCAAACATGGTTGAGCTGATGCGTTGCATCCGCTGAAACTACATCTCCAAACAAAGCGTAAAACTCTTTACTGATGAAAGAAACGAAAAACTTGTGTCTAGCATCATCCTCCTCCGCTATCATATCACTACAGCCGTGTGTATACTGTATCTGCTTCAACTGCCGCCACTAGTTGAAAGGTTGTCTTCTGCTTGGCCGCGTCTTAACGTTGTGAAAGTCGCAAAGCTTAAATGCTGGTCAAAGTGATTTTACTTCTGCTCCCCAAGTTCCACACTTCTTCGAAGACTGTGCATCAGCTGGAAACATGACTCTTTCTGTCATGTGTGAGCCTACGGTTACTGGGGTCCAACCTTCGTCCCTTATTTAAAAACCGTGGGGAAGCTCCATGGTCCGACTAACAATGCGGAACCACGAACAAACGGAACGAATCACTACGAGCACACCGCTACTCGGATCGAGATACCTAACAATAAGGATTAAATGCAAGATGATTGCCGAACTGCATGGTTTCCCATCCTTTCTTCTTCGGAGCGTGCAGGAACATTTTACACACTGAATAGATACACCCTCGGAGGAAACTTGATCCATTTTGGTTGCCAGTTGTGAGTTTTATACAAAGAAAACGTCATAAGTCATCTTGGACTGCTTACAAGTCCGGGTAGACCTTTTGCACCAAGTGCCGGAACAAAGCTGAATCGTCCACGGGCAAGTTTCCTACTTTATAAACTGAGCAACACTTGACGCAACGGCCTAAATAGGAATATTCTCTGCCATGAATCTTATGTGCGACCGGCCCATCAACGACTAAAGTATGTTTATTTATCTAATCAAAATCAAATAACCGGCCAAATTACAGAGAATAAACAACTTGTCTGGGAACCGTCCGCTAACGACACAGATTTGACCACACCCAGACCGGGCTAGATCACACAGGAGACAGTCAAATCCGGCCACATTTGTGAAAACGCCATTTGGGTCCAGCCAGCGGCAATCTGCTGTAGATCAACCACTTCAGGATATCTACACCGTTCCTTTGACATCCGATGGATTTTCCACGACGGACCACTGGCAGGCCGTTAGCAGCCATGTTGTCGTTAGAATAATGAAAGTGTAGGTTCCTGCATTATGCAGGGATCAGTGTTTTCCCTGGTGGTTGCCGGCTTTTGGTCCGCATAACACAAAACAGAAAACCCCATGAGAACAAAGGCTCAGGAAGTTCAGCAAAGTATTCCTACTCCTACAGCAATTTAAAACCAGCATGGCTGCCGACAGCCTACTCATTACAGTTCCCATTGATGCACTTGCTGCGCTTTTGCTCTCAAGAAGTTTTCTGCTTTTTTGCACCTTACAGATGGAACTCGAGCAGTGTCAAAGGAAGACACTGATCCTTGCGTACTACAGTGCTCCCTTACACCTTCCAGTGATACGAGAGGCAAAATGCGGTAAGAATAGTTCCTGAGCCGTTTCCCGTTTTTCAGTGACCTGTTTTTCAGTTCACCGGCAATACCAGAGGCACAATGCTGCCAAGGTCTGTGTTCTCAACCCTCTTCTCAGTTTCTGCTGAACCTTTTTCCACTGAACTATATTCCAGCTTAAGGGGGACATTCAGATTGCAAGATAATCATGTTATCGTGGGGCTGTTAGGCTTCCACTTTGTACTTCGAGACTCCAAAACCGAAAACGGATATGTTAGCGGTAAAAGATTGGTCACGTAGATGGAACCTTCCGCTGAACTTCACCAGGTGTAAATGCTTGACCACAAATACAGTGGCCGGTGGTGTTGGAGTGAAACCGTTGCAAACTGTCTGTCGGGTCAAAGGCTTGGGTGTTATACTAGGCAACAGCTTCAAACCGTCGAAGCTGTGCGCCGCAACAGCCTATAAGGCCAGGAGAGATAGCTTTCGGGTAGGATCCAACTTGTCGTGTAGGGAGCCGGAGATTCTCGTTCCGATATACCAATCAGTAATTAGGCTACAAACGAGGTGCTGCCTGCAAACCTGGCCGCCGTATTACCAGAAGGATATAGACACACTTCAGAAAGTACGAGGGCTTGTCACTAGAAAGGTGGCTGGACAAACGGGCTTAGCCACACGGCGTCTCCGTTCTCGTGATCTTTTCTCGAGGAAAAGGCAGTGTTTTAGCTGGCACTGGATAGAAGCCTCCAAGTTAATGAAAAGACCGTCAGGTAATAATCGAGAAAACCTTTTCTCTCCGATACCGAGTGAAGGCACAGGGGTGCACAGTCTTGGACTACAAAGGAAGCCCTCAGTGCTCCAAATTGGGGCAGAATTACTTCTGGAATAGCGTGGTACCCTTTTCGAATAAACTCCCGGTAGAGGTGCTAAACACCACGGCCGTTGAGACTTCTAGGGAGGCGGAAGACCAGCGTTGTTCTGCCGTACACCCCGAAATGTTAGGCAGTTTGAGGGGTCAGATAGTATCCGATCATTGTTCCAGCCTTTGAACTGACTTGATCTCGTAAATCTCGAGCTGGCTGAATTTTTGAAGTGCTCTGCGTTGATCCGAATTTCTGAAATTTGCTGTGGAATAACTGAGGTTGTTTTGCACCACCGCAAGAAGTGGGTTAACCCTAAGGTACAACGTTTATTCGGAGAATCTTTTTGTCTCTTCCTTTCCTAAAACTTTTGCATCTTTCTGAGTAAAGCTTGCCACATTATAAAAGTGTTCATGAATGGCAGGCCTTTTTTAAGGAGGATTCTTTTCATTTGGCCAGTGTCCTGTTATTATTGTGTGTACATCATGACGCGAGATGTGTATCGTCTTCTGGTCACCGGATGCGAGAAGCAAGTGGACGGAGTACTGGGTGCGATGCCCGCAGTAAGCAAGCCCATGAAGGCCGTTCTAGGATTAGTGAGGATGTTTATCCATTATGCCATAAGGACTTCTGGGTCAAATGGGTTTATGGTTCGTACAAGGAGACGGCAAGGTTAGTCCATTTATGGCAATGTGAACGGAATGAAGTCCACTCTGTTCTTGAAGACTACAAAAGCGCTGAGAGCTAGTCGCCACCTCAAGGTGCTTCAGTAAGGCCATATGCAGAATCCTTAGGAAAGCTTGAAGTAAAGGTCCTCGAGGTAATAATAGGCCGGGCAAGCTGTTTCCCCAAACCAGCTGCGTCCACTCTCGTGCGGCAAAATACTACCAATGAGCGGGTGACATAGAAACCTAAGAATAAATAGGGTAGGAAGGACAATAGGAGAGAGGCGACGGACAACATCCAGAAGACAGATGACTTCGATATTTTGATTCCGAAATCCAGCTAATGGTGCTTCAGAGGCATATCCGGTCGCTGAAAAGAACCTCAAGCCGTAGGCTAAGGGTAAAATTTCAGGAGGACTCACTTATTGGGGACTCGAAGACGAGAAGGGATATAGATGGGGAACGGGTGCATGACACTGCTACTTGCAGATGAATTAGGTTCTGTGTCTCTCATAAGAATTCACAGAGTAGGGACTTGTGAATCTCCGCTAACACCGATAGCCTACATCACTAAGGGCAGATATCAGGTTGCACCTGACGAGCATAGAGTAATACCGGGCGGTTTGTCCATGGGTGGAAACGTGGGTAAAGCCTCACCACCATTGCAAAACTTGCCACTACTATAGGGTCAAGCCCGAGACCCAGCCAACGCCGAAGAATATAAACCGGTAGGCGTCGAATCAAATGCTGTGGTGCTACGCACTAACGCATGTAGTATTAGGGACAAATGGATGGAGCTCCTTGGAGTCCCAGAGGGGCAAAGTGCGTCCATCGTTATCATTACGGAAACATGGTTCTCTAAAGATGACCACATACCGAAAATAATACAAAGTGGGTTTGCTGATGTAGGCAGGACAGCAAGCATGACTGTATAGGGCAGGGGTGGTCGTCCACATTAGAGCAGGCACAAACCATGTGGAATCACAGACCACGGGTTGAACTCAAAATATACAACCATGCACGGTTACGCCCACTCTCCCAAACAGAAGGGTAGATGTGGCCTGTGTGCACAGGGCCCCCGGTGTTACAAGCTTTCGAGCAGTTCGTAGGCAAAAACGAAAAAGATTCCGAAATCAAAAAGTGATTGATCCGTAAATCAACGATACCGGATTATTAAATGGACAATAACATAAAACATACAAACGTCAATTACTCGGTCGCACGGACTCAGAAAACGAGAACCAAGTTACGGCATGCAAAAGACAAGCGCGTGCATAGCTCAGGTCCAAGAGGGGATATGACAGGGTAGCGCGTTGGACGCGAACAAGCAAAGGTTGGTGCATAAAAACATGAAGTGTGTAGAAAACATGCAAGTGATTTATGTGAGCGAGTGGTATCAAAGAAACACACAGTTGTAGTGTCTTTGGAGGATTTTACACAACCGTTCGTTACACTGGGTGCGAACCGGGATGAGGACGTTCAACTGTTGTACATACTTACCGTCTTACTTAAGGGAGCTAATAAGACCCTCATATTCGGGACTTCGATGTACCTGACACAGACTGCGTGGTCGAGTTCCATACATGAGAGAGGCACCAGATGTATGACTGGCTATGAACCATCCTTGTTGGATCTACTCATAGCAGATCGTGAGTACGATGTGGCGGAACCCCACGTGTGCCCTCCTTTGGGCATGAGCGACCAGGTGAACATCAAAATCCTTCTTTTTATGTGTCAGCTCAAAGTATACTGGAGAGTGACTAAAGGCTTCTCATATATGGGCATTTGTGGGCTTCGCAATATAGCGGTCGATCCAATATGGGACACAGTGGAAGATGCTGGTTTGAAGGAACGCTGGTAGTTGATTTAAGGATTTCTGGTTACTCTACAATATGAGTTACCTCTTTTGAAGCTTTAGAGAGGTGAGGTAAAGCGGGTGTGTCGCAGGGCTGCTGGTACTAGGTTAATCAAGCGTAGAAACCGTAGTTCAGCTCTCTTTGAGGCTTCTGGGAATAGCAAGGCTTGGATTCGAAGTACTAAGTAGGAGTCATAACCGTAGCAAGTGGAGCAACTCGTAACCAATTCGAGCGAATCCCAAAACCAGAAAAACGTTGATCCGTGGTTTCATCACCATCAAATCGAGGTTCACAAAAAGCACAAATATTTGAAAACCGCAAATGTACGTTCAAGTAAACTCAACAGTAAAACCCAAAGTTTCAGAGCCACGTGGCCCAAGCACTGCAATCAGAAAAGGTTCAAGGCCAAATTCAAATGTCTCACTTGGATAAACAAACGTGCAAAGTCACTGTGTAAGGGTGGGCTTATCAAGGTAAAACTTCTCCTGCGTCGTACTGCCGCCACCCGTCGCCTCCTCCAAAGTTCCTGAACACGATCTACCATGCGCCCAGTCGAGTCCCAACTCGGCATATGCACACTATCTGCGGCTACTAACATTTACCTCCGCCAACTTGCCTTCTATCTGTGTGAACTGATCCCAAGCTTACGCTCATTCTATCTCGTCCAGTTACCGTATTCTTTGCCCAAAACAAGAAACCATTTCATTTTTGTGGCATCTTAATTATGGGCACTACTATCGCCGGCACACCCTTGAAGAGACCATTCATCCACGGGGCCATTTTATGCCACCACTCCACTTATCTAAACAAAAACATCATTTAAATATCTCTTCTCACCTTCCAACGATCTCACTAAACACGAAGTGGTCCTCCTTCCAGTGCTCCATCTGCGTGACACCAGCTCTCCGTTCCTTTGTTTTCTTCCCCTGTGTCTCCTGTCATTAGGTCATTTCCATTTCCCAGCAGTCGCACTGTTAATGAAGTATCCAAAATCCAAGACGTAACTGGTTCGGTTGCCTGCTCAGAGCTCCTTGTCGAACTTTCTTCAGCTTGCTCAGCAATGCAATCACCTGCACTTCATGAGAGCTGTTCATATGAGCAGCTCTTATACGACTGTGTCAGTCTACTATATAACCACCTCCAGCATACACTTTGTTGCCAACTTTAGATGCTCCCATGCTATTCACCAATGAACTCAGACAAATCCATATTTGTATAACATTTCA
Source organism: Fasciola hepatica (assembly GCA_948099385.1). Taxonomy (NCBI): domain Eukaryota; kingdom Metazoa; phylum Platyhelminthes; class Trematoda; order Plagiorchiida; family Fasciolidae; genus Fasciola; species Fasciola hepatica. The sequence goes on from CANUEZ040000177.1 coordinate 769,215, forward strand.
CTCATCGATGAACCTCTGTCGCTGTTCCACCAAGTTATCATGGTCGGCCGTCTGCATCACAACCCCCTGAGTGCCTTTTCTTTACCTTTAGCTGGAAGTCAACTGTCCATTATTCAGGTTGCGGTTAATTTGTTTGTCTCCCCAAAGTTTCAAGTTAAAACTTCCTCAACTTATCCAGTCACACAATTATCCGCGAGTTTTGGTGGTTCCAGTAATGCACTACTTCCGGTTGATTTCGTCAGATATCAAACATATACCACTATTGTGACCACTTCGCTGTGAATTTGTATTCCTCACCGGTCATTCTTGGAGCCATTTCCGGTAAACCAAAAGTTGAACGCCATTTCAACCACCTCTTACCTATTGCCACTTTTTCCATCAGTCTTTCACGACTGGGCATCTTCGCAGAATACCACTGTAAAGGCAATTTCTGTAACCCTTTGCTGGAAATGAACTGTAAGTATGCCAGGTTATTGACCTTCCTTTTGTTTCCCATATGCCCCATGTCAAACCTTTTTCAGCATAACCCGTTAAGCGATCGTCTACATGTTTTGGCAGCATCACTTATGCACCGCCCCCGTATGACCTCATAAGATCATCGTGTATAAACTCCTCCGTCCACCCTGTTTTCAACTAGCCTTCACTACTTAACCCAGAACGGAACCCTGAGTCGAATCGTATTCAACTCACCTGCCAACTTTGGTCACTCTGTTCCACCAAATTTCCAGGCTCAGACATCTACATAAAACCCTTTATGAGTGCGTCTTCCACAACTTGTTGACAAATAGTAGGTACTAATTCGGGAGTAGATCGGACCCTGCTTCGATTACACAATGCCCCTCTTGAGAGCACACTTTGCAGCTCCTTCGGTGTTATATTTATTTTATTTCAGGGCCGACTGAGCCATTGTTTCAAGCGCGTATCCGTCATCACCGAGAATTTTTAAATTTTTCGTCGGTGCTTTTTCGAAGGCTTTTTGTCAGTACTCCATTCCCCGCTTCTTTACATCGATACCATCTGAAATGCTGCGCTTTTTTGTTCCATCCTTGCTTTACCTCTATTTACCTTGGCCGCGGGGCCCATTTCATGCACTACTGGGCGATGTGTCAAACTTACGTTCAAAGTCAAATTCTCCGGGCGTTCTTTCATGCGACCACTGAAACCTACGCACTCTTTTGTGCCGCTAATACCCAACCAAATATTCAGGAAACATTTTTGTAACCCGACTTGTACCATATGATCATGCATTCAAACGTACTGCAGGTATCCCCGAAGTAAACCATTATTATTATCCTTATTATTACTAATATTATCATTAATAAATATTGTCACACTCGCGAAGCTTGTAGAACATCTGGAAGGATTTTCAATATGTGTCTTTTACACCAGGTATAGAAAAAAAGACAGTGGACCTCTCGCGATCTGCTAAGCGCATACATGAAATGAAGTTGGCCCAATGTGTCAGAAAGCTTCCAAAGAGATGCCATGGCTAGACGCTGTCTAGGGGTTCTTCGAGAGACCCACTGATGACCGATGGTCATTGAGTGGGGGCTGGAAACCAAAGCAAAGCAGATGATCTGTGTGGATATTTCAGTGGTGTGCACAGAATAGATGGCGTTGTGCAGAGGGGTTTTCCAAGGTGCATTCCGTCCACCGGGCATATCAGAGGAAGTCGTACGCAAACACCTGGCAGGGTTAGATGTCTATAAGTCTGCCGGGCCATGTGATATCCACCCAGCTGTCGTCACGCCGCTTGCTGATATCTGATCCTTTCCAGTATATGAGTTATATAAGGCCACCGTTGACCACGGAAGGTTTCCACAGGACTGGAACACTACAGCATTGGCAGCTATACGTGATGGGGGCCCAGCTCTGGGATAGGAACCTAAGATATGCCATTTTAGCCTGCAAAGGTTTGACAGCATCACCCGGGAGCACGTCTGCGAAAACCTACTAGAGGACTCTATGCTTCCACCAGCTCATCATGGATTACTAAGAACAGGTCGTACTTGACCAAGCTCTTGAGCTTCCTAGACGAGGCCGCTCAAACAGTGGATAAAGATAGGCAGAAGGAAGTGTGTAGCCTTGACTTTAGCAAGGCATTTGACCCGGTAAACCGTCAGCCCCTGTTGAGCAAGTTGGGGCCACCTTGTAGGAATGGGCAGATTCAAGAGCAGTTAGGGGATTTTCTTGCCGGTAGAACGCCCTATATTAGAGGAGGAAATAACTCTAAATTAGAAAGCGTCACCAGTAGAGCATCACATGCTAGGCCCATTTCTGTTTCTTATGTTTATTATTGATTTGACCTCAATCCTACAGCCACCAAGTTTCTTCTTCGCAGATGATGTGAAGTTATTGGGAGCTCAGGGGAGAGAGGAGCTGAGCAGAGACCTACTTGTCGTTCCTAACTGGGCACAGAGGTGGGTTTTACCTCTCAACGCTGGGAAAAGCCACTTGTTTTCAAGGACAGCAGCAAGCCTGACGATTGCACACGACCAAGGCCCATTTACTATAGAGGATGTACACAGGGTGAAAGACCCTAGGGTTTTAGTGACTTCTGACCTTGAGTGATCGGATCAGTGTAGGGCAGCCGTAAATTAGGCACGCGGTGAGCTCTTCAGTTTGAGATCAGCGTTTTCGTGTGGACAGCTAAGGGTTTTCATGCCAGTATACATGTCTTCAGTTAGGTCTCTTTTAGAAAACTGTTTTCGGGAATGGTCACCCTTCTGCATAAATGATGTTACCTGCCTATTTAAAGTACAACTTCCTGTAACACTGATGGCTGGGAGCCAGAAGGGCAAGGAGTATGAGCAGAGGCCCCAAAACCTCAGACTTTGCTCTATGGAGAGGAGGACACTACGGGGGGATCTTATAAATACATTTAGGATAATGAAAGGCTTTTCTGGGCTTGGACTGGAGTGTCTATTCCACATGGCGACAGATTCCCGAACGAGAAGCCACGGGAGAAAGCTGGTGAAAGTTGGACCCAGGTTGATAGCCAGATCTCACTTCGTTGGCAATAGGGTGGTTAGCTACTGGGACAGACTGCCAGAAGTGGTCACCTCAGGTCAGGTCAGGTCAGGCTGAGTCACAGGACCTGCGGTCTGATCCAGTAAACGGCCAGTTTCTTCCACTGAGAGCCCCAGGGGCTCCCGCCTCGTTGCTACTTTCAGGTGTTCGATATAATTCGATATCTGCCGTAGATGAGGGGAAAGGAATGAGAGCAAACTTGCCCTCGACAACAGCAACCCCACAGTAATATAGTTTCGGTGATACAACTCCCTGCTATCCCCATGTGAGGCATACCCCGAGTCCTCGAATAATGCAAAAGATGTCAATGTAGAGCGATAGTAGATAGGGTGATATAAGGGCTGTGATAGAAATAGGCGAGCTGAGGAAACACTGGAGTGATAAGACAGTTTAAGATAGTTAGTCGGAAGGAGAGAAAAGGAAGGAAAATAGTAATAAAATAGAAAGCCTCCTAGGATGTTTGGTAATAGTCCGGGAACATCTGTGCTCAGCAGGCATCCACTTTATGCCTAAATGAAGAGACCGAGCTTGATGTCCCTACTTTTGGAGGCAACTTGTCCCACTTGTTTATGACAAAGCTGGAAAAGAAACCCGCCCTTATTCTCTTACTTGTTCTTGGCTTGTCCATTTTGTGCTCGTGTCCCCTGAGTACAAGGTTGTGACAACAAGTCAGTAGCGGCTTTCAGTCTTCCCTGGTACAACTTCCCCTGCGTCCCGTTTACCTTTAGACTGAACCTCTTCTGAAAGTCTTCAGATGCTTTTTGTCCTTCAGTAGGCTCGATGCCTAAGCTTGAACAAAAGTCTTCAAGCGATGCCTTGCGGTCCCCTTGCATATAGGACGAATTACTCTGGCCTTTCTAGACACCAGCGTTTTTCCTAAGTCGAAAAGCTCTCTGCTCGCCTTGACAACTGCTAACGTGCACTGCGCGGTTGGTACGAAGCTCCAGTGCCCAAGCACATCTAGGTCCCTTACCTCAGCAGCTGAATCAATCCTGACTGGGACGGACAGGGCAACAGAGCTGAGGACCATACAGGCATTCGAGGGGGCCCCATATCGTGAATGGAATGAGATTATCGCTGACAGTGAGCTAGGAACATGTTTCCTTACGGGTGGACGTGTGCATCAAGGTCCATTTTGCGTGCATCATTGTTGAGGGTTTCCGTTTGTTACCTGATGACTCCGAGAACGCTTCCTGAGCATAATGTCTTTCAAATTTGATGTGCGAAGGGGTTTTACCTTTACCTTCTATTTTTAGCTGCCATTCGACGAGGCAAACTGGCTGTGGTGGTTGCCTGCTTAGGGTGCATGCAGCCGGAAGAGTTCTGGGCCCTCGATTGGCAGTAGCCATTATCTGTCTCGTGCAAGCTGAACTGAACCGAACTGAACTTTTCTGTGTAAGGGTTGAAGCGGCGTAAAATTTCCGCCTTTCAGGAAAAGAAAATCACGCAGTGTTGGGAGCTACGGAAACACTCCAACAAAGCAACCATCAAGGCGTTCGACTGGCTGTAGTCACAAGGCGTCCCCTCCAAACTGAACCGAACTGAACTGCGCCACACCGGCAAGTCCTTCGGCGCGATACTTGGAAGGTTATTTCCTGTGGTCGTGTCATTCTGCGGACTATAATTTGACCATAATGCCTCTTAAAGAGTCGAAAATGTTTCATCCATGTGCTTGGTTTTTTCAAAAGTTGGTCGTTCACTCTACAGATCTCTTCAGTGTGATGGTTGTGATGGTTGGGTTCGTCTTGAGTATCCTGAAATAAATGGTGACCTTTATGAAGCCCTGGACATATGCCGAGTGAATTTGCTCAAGGTGCTGTTTATCAAAAGCACCGAGCTATCAACACCTGTGTGGCTGGCAAAGCAGCCAGCTAAGATGGCGCTTACCATCGCGGATACGGCAGCGTCATCATTTTCGTCATTATGAACAGCAGCGCCATCAACCACTTCATCACCGCCAATAGCAGCGGCATCATCGTCGTCTTCCCGTTCGCCGATGTCATCACTGCCATAGTCATCATCGCTATTAGAGGAGGAAAATTCCGCCGAAGTATCTATTCCTGACTGCGCCACAAATGCGGAGGCGGCATCAACATCTGTCGGCGAGAAAGCCGGAACGAAAAGCCGCCAAAGTTAGAAGCTACCTAAGCCTGCCCACCACGATGCGGACCCAGATGACACTGAGGTGGCCCCTCAAGCACAGGACGATGTTATGGGTACAGTACCCAGCCAACGGAACACGGCAGTGAATGAAATTAGACGGGACTGGATAACAACGGCGGATCGTGCACGAAGGGCGCCACCCTCGAGGAGGCAGTGTTTCCTAATGGTGAACTTGCCTGAGGCAAAGGAGGCAAAGGGACAGGCAAGTCCGTGCCACGATATCGCAGGTCTCCGGAGTATACCAACAAAATTCATTGACCCTGGAGACGAGAAGACTGTGGAGATGTTGCTGGTTAACTCAGCCTCCCGAATTGGAAAAGCCAGTGACGATGAACGCCTCCGTCCACTGAAAGTAGTGCTAGACCCTGAGGAAGCCTTGACTTCTGTGTTAGGAAGATCCTACCGGCTGAAGGGCAAGCAAGTTCGGTTGCTCTGAGATCTGGACCCTGCGGATCGTGAGAAATATAGAAACACGTTGACTGAAGGGCACGAACATATAGAACGAGGAGGTACGGGCTTGAGTACTCGGGATTTTCTGGCGCAGAAACGGCTTCTTCCCTCCCGGCGGAGATTGCTGAGGCTAGTGTCCCTGTCAGTCCCCCCAAGCTAGGACGCCCTGAACAAACGGAGGTGGTAGCAGGCCGAGGCAGCGTCGTCATCCCGTTATCTAACGTCCCTGGTCTGCTAAACATGGGAGATGACGTGAAACATTTGCTGCAGTCCAGCTCACCTACTATGAAAACTTTGACGGAGACTCGGGTAAGTAGCAATGCCCTAGACTCTGGGGTGTCCCTCCCTGGCTACACCCTATTCCGGGTCGATAGAAACACCATCCGGTCGGGTGGAGGCTTAGCATTGTTCGTCCGATCAGAAATTGTAACAGCACCGTTAGGGGTGTTCTCTGATCCACAAGGATTCGGCGAAGCTATTTGTGCCGTGTCAAACTTACACTGGAGGCTTTAGGACGGTTGGAGTCATCTATCGGACATCTGCGGTCACCCCTCCAGATGTGGCGAATTTATCGAAGAGACAGGAGTACGACTGTTACTGCCTCATCCTGGGTGACTTCAGTGCCTCGCATAATGATTGGACAGCAGATAGGACAGCAGCCGGGGCAGATCCTTCCTCTCGGGAGTCACTGTCAACGGCCAGAGAACTGGCATTACACCAACATGTTCAGGAATCAACCTGGAGGCAATCTAGTAACGGTTCCAATCCAGATCTGGAGATTTCCCCCGGGGACCTCGGAAGTCGATAAGGTTGAACATCTCTCTCCACTTGGAAGCAGTGACCACATGGTGCTAGAAATTCACTGGCACGGTTGCTCCTGTCCATCCCCTAGACCATACGTTGGGCGTAATGTTTGGCGCACACCATTCGAGGATGTCCGGAGAGCGGCATTAAGCGTCAAATGGCTTCACACTGTCTGAAATATCCACCGCGATGTGAAAAAAGCTCGGGCTTTTATTTGCGACGATATCTTGTAACTTATGAATACCTACTCCTCCTCAACCGACGTGAACCCCAGGTGAAGAGCCCGTCGTGCTTTGATCTGTAGCTCAGACGCCTACTCAACCAACGAAGTTGGGCCTGGCAGCTCTTCTGATCTGCTTCTGAGGGTTATGATCTCTATCGCAGGATTCGTAACCAATTTACCGAACAAAAACGGATAAAGCGGGAGGCATTCAATGAGGCCCTTGCGGTTGATGCAGTGTGAGCACCCAAGCGCTTTTTTTCGGACCTAGAGCGCCGCACCAGAGCGAGGGTAGGTATCCCGTCGCTGATGGACAACGACGGAATGGTTGCAACAGATGATGGAAAGGCTGGGACATTAGCCAAGCTTTATCCGTAAGAGTATTCTGTGGAGGAAGGTGCGTCAACCACGATGCTGAATGGGTCGCAGCCGTTCATTATGCATGATTCTGGGGAACCGGAAGTGAATAGCACTGTCAATCCCATCAAACCCCATAAGTCAACGGGACCAGAAGACGTGCATCCGTTGATGTTGAAGGAGTTAGCGGACCAACTAACTACAGCACTGACTAGGCTGCTCAATCTATTGTTGGCCTCTGGCAGTTCACCTAGGGAATGGAAAAAAGTAGTGCTTTTTCCGTTGTACAGGGGCGAGACAAAATCCACCTCTGATAACTACCACCCAGTTGGGCTCACTTCCGTAGCGGGAAAGGCCATGGAAAGGCTGGCGGCCGCTCGCACACTTAAACATCCGGTGCACTATCAATTGCCAAGCGCAGAGCAGCACGGCTCCCGGAGAAACAGATTATGTCTGTCAAACCGGTTGACTGCTTGTGAAAGTTGGTCGAGCGCCAAAGCCGAGGGATATGTCTCGGACGTCATCTTCGAGGACTTTAGTAAGGCGTTTGATAAATTTCCCCACAATGGGCTGTTGCTGAAACTCCGGGCAGCCGGAATTTCTGGGCCCATGCTTCATTGGATTGCGGATTTCTTGGCCGAGAGGACCTTTTCCGTGAGACTTGCACTGCCCCAGTCCACGTGGTATCCAGTTAGCAGTGGCTTGCCGCAAGGTTCCGTGCTAAGACCCTGTTGTCTCTAGTGTTTGTGAACGACCTACCGCAGACCCTTCGATCCCAGTGCCTTACCTACGCCGACGACCAAAAGATCTGGGGCACCATTTGACCGGCAGAGGATAGTGAGATACTACTGGAGGATCTCCAGGCTCTAGTCAATTAGTCGACCACCTGGGATCTACCGATAACCGTGGACAAATGCGCCAGCATGAGGATTGGTGGCCCCCGTGATAATTTCGGATACTTACTTGGGAGTATGGTACTCCTTCACGGGCATGAAGAAAAGAACCCCGGAGTTTTTGTCACCAACAGTCTGTAGACAAGAGCACACACTGAGGGAGCGTGCACCTCAGCGTGGGGATACTTCGCCCCATTCGCCTTTCTTTTGGGCCTCTACCCCTGGACATCTTCCGATTGCTGTATGTCTCGCACGTACCTCCTCGCTTGGAATATGGTGGTTCGGCTGTCTACCCCTGCACGGCGGTGGAAGTAGCCAAACTGAAACGAGTGCAACATGCTGCCACAAGCCTAGTGGTCGGACCGCGTGGGTTCAGTTATGAGGAAGGCCTGGAAGTCACCGAGTTATCTCCTGCGGCCTACGACGTCTTCGAGGCGGCCCCATCTATTCTTCATTCTTCACAACAGATTCAGTGTATGCCCCCGGTGTAAGCCTCCTCACCAACAGCTCAGTGTCGTGGACTCATGTGTGTCTCCCACTACCTCTTTAGAAGTACATCCAAAAGTCGCTTGACCAATGTGTCGTTAGGCTTATAGAAGACTTTCGAGAGCGGCTGATGAATGTGTCTCCTATTGGGTCTAGCAGCGGAATACCAACGTTATCCCCTCTATCAGACGAATAGAGAAGATGCAAGTCGGTGTATAGATGCAAGGTGTATTCTATATATCGTGGCACCGAAACAGTGCCGATACGAGAGATACGCCAAACGGAAAACGAAAAGCAACGGCTGTGCAGGAAGCGAACCGCGAGCGCGTACAATCGGCAAACGACCGAAAGCGATAGTGATTCAAAACGAGGTCGACGGAAACCTCGGAAAAGTCAGTCCAGTAAAACGTACGCAACCGGACAACACAATGAGTTCGATGTCAAAAGTCGGAAAAGATCACAGAGGAAATAGATCCAAAATTGTGTCCAGAAAACAGTCATTTTCCCAGAACGATCGAGGTCACTACAGGCTCTTGCACCACTTCGGCTGGCAGTGAGTTTCACAGATTGTTCATCCTCTGAGTTAGACGGTATACCAGTGGAAGGCCCGCCGATGGCAGCTAACTAGTTGATGAGACGTGCTTATTTCACTCTTTAAGTGCATGTCGTTATAAATGTTCATTTTCCAGGCTTATTCGTTCGGAAGTAGATGCTATGCACGGGCTGCACCTCATGGGTTAGGGGGGTAGGGGCGGAGTCAGTTGCCTTAATACTGCTAGGTTATGAAGCTGCGCACTGATTGGTACGCAGGCTTCCTATTTCCTAGAGGCGACCAGTCACAAATTGGTCCGAATTTTTATATTGGACATTTCAGGTTTTTCAGTTTACTGCTAGTACCCTTGCAACAAGCAGCAGTCCGAAACATCGGTTTTGGACCGCTTTGTTCAGTAGCCATTTCAAAAGGATCAAAAAAGAATTAATAGGCAGGAAATCGACAGCCGGAGCGGTGGACACTGCCTCATGGAAGTTTGATTTCAACATATTTATTCAGTACTCTGAAATTCTCTGAAGTACCAAGTTATAGAACGCTCCATTCTATGCCCTTGAAATGGGCAAAATAAGGACAATAACTAAAATATCACCACTAAGGAGATAAAAGCATGGAAAACGTAGTTTGGGAAAAGTGACGTGAGTCAACGAATTATAGCACGTATTTTACACGACTGGCTGAAACCGCTCGGAAACTGTTCAGAAATCGCTCGAAAACCGAACAATGTAATAGTACAAACCCCTCGAGAACCGATCAGTTTCGGAGTGGTGATTAATCCGCGGTGCATTTGGCCATGAAATACAGTTGGAATTCTGGCTCAGGAATAATGATCGTACCAGAGGACACTCCCTGATGTAACAGCCGGTCGTGGAAAATCCCCCTTTTTCCCTCGCGATTCAGTGGTTTTCCCAGCATTACTCATTTCCATACACTATTGACTTGTCTTTACGAACTGGTTGTTTTTCTGGACCAATTGTTGTTTGTTCGCGCCCAGAGCGCTACTTTGGCACATCCTTGTTCAGGACCTGCGCGACGCACGTGCCGTCTGCTCACACGCTGCTATTCGGTTTCTCGTTGTTGAGTCCTTGTGATCGTATTATTGAGGTTTGTATATTGTTTATGTCATTGTTTATTGTAATAATCTAGTATCGTAGAATATCACGGATAATCGTCTTCTGATTTCGGGATCCGTTGCGAATTTGGCTACGCATTGCTCAAACGTTCGTAACACCTGACGCTTGGCAAGGTGCATTCCACCGTCTTACCGGTCATCCGTCGATTGTCAAGGCGAGTGACTAATCTCTGGAACGCTCTACCGACCGAAGTGGTGGAGAGGGAAACCGAGACACTGTTTAAGAGGAAAATGAGCCAAACCCTGAAGGATTATTGGCGGAGCACCTACATCTAGCCGAGTCAATGGAGTACGATGCGATGGGGCTCATACGGGATGACTTCACACAGCCCTTTACCTGAAGAACGAAGTTAGACTGGAGAGTGGACTAAGCATACAAATGGGACTTGCTTCTGAAAGCTGAAAAAGTCATTTGTTGTCCAGGACAACAGAGAGCCTAACTGTCGCTCATGATCAAGGGCTGTTCACCATAGAGGCAATCAGTAAGGTTAAAGACCTTGGGGTCATCATGAAAAGTAACTTCAAATGGTCGGAGCAGTGCAACGCTGCTGCGCATAAGGCTCGTGGGGAGCTCTTTAGACTGCGATCAGCTTTGTCTTGCCGAAAGTCGGAGGTATTCGTACCTATTTACATGGCTATAGTACGACCTCACTTAGAAGGTGGCGTGCAGGCTTGGTCACCCTTCTACAAAAAGGACGCCGCCTGCCTCGAGAAAGTCCAACGTCTCGCCACGCGAATGGTTGAGAGGCAGAGGGTGTTACGAACGTTTGAGCAATGCGTAGCCAAATTCGCAACGGATCACGAAATCAAAAGACGATTATCCGTGATAATTCTACGATACTAGATTATTACAATAAACAATGACATAAACAATATACAAACCTCAATAATACGATCACAAGGACTCAACAACGAGAAACCGAATAGCAGCGTGTGAGCAGACGGCACGTGCGTCACGCAGGTCCTGAACAAGGATGTGCCAAAATAGCGCTCTGGGCGCGAACAAACAACAATTGGTCCAGAAAAACAACCAGTTCGTAAAGACAAGTCAATAGTGTATGGAAATGAGTAATGCTGGGAAAAAACACTGAATCGCGAGGGAAAAAGGGGGATTTTCCACGACCGGCTGTTACACCGCCCACCAAAATCCTCCTGGATCCTTAGCAGAGTCAAAGGTTTGGTATAAAGGTACTGATTCTTCCTACCTGCCTGGGCCCTGCTGTCAGTGCGCGCGTCTAATGCTCGTCGTTAACGTTCTACTACTGGTCGCACCTAATCCATTGGATACATGGACGTGAGGCTAGTCTACGTCTTCCACAAGACCAAATGACCGATGGCGGGCGTGAATGGTCACATAGACGTTGTCCTCGTAAGGGGCCGTCCGGTCCTGGATGTACGTGCTTGAGTGTGTGTGTGTGTGCCGGGGTTACAATGAAATCACAGGTGTGACTACACATCAAAGGAGGACTTTCTGCAATGTCAACGAAAGACCGCGTGGCAAGAAAACGAGTAAAATGTAGCATGTATGTGTGACCTGAGCTCCGCTACTTCCACATATGCAAGGGGCATTCGGTAGCGTCAATAAAAAGCAAAACAACGAACACTGTCACATGTTTGATGGGTTTACGGGATGTAGAGTGCGTCGTGCATGTGTGTATGTATCGGAATGTAAAATGGAATCGCATTCATCACCACTGTTACGAACGTTTGAGCAATGCGTAGCCAAATTCGCAACGGATCCCGAAATCAGAAGGCGATTATCCGTGATAATTCTACGATACTAGATTATTAAAATAAACAATGACGTAAACAATATACAAACCTCAATAATACGATCACAAAGTCTCAACAACGAGAAACCGAATAGCAGCGTGTGAGCAGACAGCACGTGCGTCACGCAGGTCCTGAACAAGGATGTGCCAAAATAGCGCTCTGGGCGCGAACAAACAACAATTGGTCCAGAAAAACAACCAGTTCGTAAAGACAAGTCAATAGTGTATGGAAATGAGTGATGTTGGGAAAAAACACTGAATCGCGAGGGAAAAAGGGGGATTTTCCACGACCGGCTGTTACACCGCCCACCAAAATCCTCCTGGATCCTTAGCAGAGTCAAAGGTTCGGTATAAAGGTACTGATTCTTCCTACCTGCCTGGGCCCTGCTGTCAGTGCGCGCGTCTAATGCTCGTCGTCGACGTTCTACTACTGGTCGCACCTAACCCATTGGCTACATAGACGTGAGGCTAGTCTACATCTTCCACAAGACCAAATGACCGATGGCGGGCGTGAATGGTCACATAGACGTTGTCCTCGTACGGGGCCGTCCGGTCCTGGATGTACGCGCTTGAGTGTGTGTGTGTGTGCGTGCGTGTGTGTGTGTGTGCCGGGGTTACAATGAAATCACAGTTATGACTACACATCAAAGGAGGACTTTCTGCAATGTCAACAAAAGACCGCGTGGCAAGAAAACGAGTAAATGTAGCATGCATGTGTGACCTGAGCTCCACTACTTCCACATGTGCAAGGGGCATTCGGTAGCGTCAACAAAAGGCGAACAAAGAACACTGTCACATGTATGATGGGTTTACGGGATGTAGAGTGCGTCGTGCATGTGTGTATGTATCGGGATGTATAATGGAATCGCACTCATCACCACATATCGGAAAGAACCTTCTGTAATGTCAACGAAGGGACCGCGAGCACCTTAACGTGTTTGACGGAGATTGTGTGGTATATATGGTGTTTCTTTATCCACCTCGATTACTGGTGTGAAAAAGGTTTACTAGGCCACAGGGTTATCAGCTCCTCCGTCTTCGCTCTCGAGTAGGTTAATACTGCGTATGTCACGAATGAGCACTCCGTTAGCTGTCTTCACCTTCACCGTTCTTATCATTTCGTCGGTGCTTTTGATGGTTTCCGTAACTACTCCCAAAGACCAAGCGCTGAAATGTGCGCGTTCGTCGGCGATCATAACCACGTCCCCAACTTTGAATGGTCTTGTTTTGGCCATCCACTTCTGTCGAGTCTGCAAAGCCGGTAGGTACTCCCGTAGCCATCGCCTCCAGAAGACCTTGGCCAGATAATTCGCTTGCTTCCACCCGTGGAGGTAGCTCCCACGAAGGTTTACCGGCCCTTGGAAACCCTCGTTCGACCTTAGCGTCAATAAGTCGTTTGGGGTGAGCGCCAGGTGGGTGGGGTCGCCGTTCAATACTGGAACCAGGGGGCGGTTGTTCATGATTCGCTCCACCTCAGTCATGACGGTGTTCAGCGTCTCGTCGTCGGGCGGCTGCTGCTCCATGATTGACAGCAATATCCGTCTGGCGGACCGGATCATGCGTTCCCATATGCCGCCTCGGTGACTGGCCTGTGGGGGGTTGAAATGCCAGCGTATGCCGTAGGCCACGGTTCGGTTCTGCAGTTCGTCCCTGTTTATGTTCTTGTGCCAACGCTGCAATTCCCGTTGAGCGCCCACAAAGTTCGATCCATTATCTGAGTATATATCGGCCGGTACGCCTCTTCGGTTGATAAATCTTTGCAAGGCCCGTAGAAACGAATCGGTCGTCATCGAATGTGCGACTTCTAGGTGTACCGCACGTGATTTCATGCACGTCATGATACATCCGTATCGCTTTTCTAATCTTTTCCCGCACTTGACCCACAAGGGCCCGAAATAGTCCAACCCGGTGTCACTGAACGGCCACCAGCCCGTAGTTACCCTGCATTCTGGTAGTGGGGCCATGAGTTGTTTGCCTGCCATGGCATTGCGTCTCCTGCATTGCACACACCGTCGGATCACGCGTTTTACAGTCTCTCGTCCTCTCAACAACCAAAGACGCTTTCGGATGACGCTCGTCACGTGACTTTCCCCGGCATGTCCCTCCATGGCGTGGACGTGTTGAATCATTAGCTCTACTACAGGTTGTCTCGCAGGCAGCAGTATAGGATACTTTGTGTCGAAGTTCAGGTGGGCGTTGGTCAGCCTACCATCCACCCGCAGCAGTCCGTTGATGAGTTTGGGGTTTAAACGCTTCAGCTCGCCTCTTGGAGATGGCATGTCTTCATTGGTCGGCCCCACTTCTTCCGCCCTCTTGAGTTCTTGGGCGAAAGCCTCGCGTTGTATCATTCTGAAAATATCATACTCTGCCGCTTGTAGCTCATCGGGACCTATCGGGCCGACCGGTATCCGACCTGAGGGCCGTAGCCCTTTCATGACTAGTAAATTTCTCTTGAACCTGGTTAACCAAACTAGCGAAAGAAGCGTCTTCATCCAGGAAGAAAACCTGACCAGTCGCGATAAAATGGGCGACGCTTCGACGACGTTGGTTGCTATCACTACGCCTTTGATCTCCAGTTCCAATTCCGTAGGGGGTTTTAATTCGAACACGGGCCAGTCCTGTTTGGGCAATTGCAGGAAGTTCGGCCCTCTCGTCCACGTGTCCAGTTGCCTGAAGTTGTTCGCACCTCGGGAGCACAGGTCGGCCGGATTATCGCCAGACCTGACATGACTCCACTGGTGCGTGGCCGATTCATCGTGGATAATCGTGAGCCGGTTAGCAACGAAAGTACTAAACCGGCTCCGTACGTTGTTAATGTAGTAAAGTACTATCGTTGAATCCGTCCAGAAGCTCACCGACCAAATGTAGAGATCGAAACATCTCTTCACAGCTTGCACCACCCTGACTTCCAACACGGCGGCGCTGAGTTCAAGGCGTGGGATTGAGACCGACTTCAGTGGAGCAACGCGGGCTTTGGCGAACAGGATCCTCGTGGTATATTGTCCATCTCCTGCGCACCATCGTCCGTACACCACAGCTCCATAACCGACTTCGGATGCATCGGAAAAGGCATGTAGTTCTCCAGTACGTGTCGTATGGCCAGGAGTCAAACATCGTGGTATTCTTATGTCCCCTAATTTCTTCAAGGTGTTCAAAAATTCCTCCCAGTCCAGCCGGTCCCCTCGGTCCAGTGACTGGTCCCAATCAACTTTCTTACGGCACAGCCGCTGCAGCAAGATCTTTCCGGGTAGCAGCCATGGTGAGACGAAACCGAGCGGGTCGAACAAACTTGAGACGGCAGATAGTATGCCACGACGGGTTATTGGCAGCTCGGGAACGTTCAGTTCGAAAACAAAATCGTCCGTTTCCGCGTCCCATTGTATTCCTAAAGTGCGCTCGATAGGAAGTGGGGAGCCGTCCAAATCTCTTACCCTTTCGGCCTTTTCGTGATACGGGATGACCTTCAGCACTTCTGAAGCGTTCGACATCCATTTAGTTAGATGGAAGCCACCCTCTTCCAGCAATCTCGTCAGACCCCTGAACTGTTCTAGAGCTGATTCCACATCATCGAATGACCCAAGGTAGTCGTCGACGTAGAAGTTCCTGCTGACGCTTTCTACCACCGTCCGATGTACCAGATCGCCATGTTTGTTCGCTGATTCTCGGAGAGCGTAGTTTGCACAAAATGGTGACGATATGGCTCCGAAGGGGTGGACGGTCATTCTATAATTCACCACTGCATTGTCCCGGTCGCTCCCTTCCCACCACAGGAAACGCAAAGCATCTCGTTCTCCTACCGGAATCTTCACCTGATGGAACATTTCCCTAATGTCAGCAGACAAAGCCACTTTACCCACTCTGAAACGGCACAGAACATCGATCAGTGGTGTGGTCCAGTCAGGCCCCTGTAGTAGGCGATCGTTTAACGACTTGCCCTGGAACTTGGCCGCACAGTCGAAAACCACGCGCAGTTTATTGGGTTTCTTGGGGTTGATAACCGGATGGTGAGGCAGATACCAGATACCCCTTTTGCTTTCGGTGTTAACAGGCACCCTTTCAACGTAACCGAGGTCCTCGTTTCGCTTCATCAAATCCGCGTATCGTTCCCACAGATTCTGGTCTCGAATGAAGCGTTCTTTTAGTCGTAGTAATCGTTGGAGAACATAATTTCTGTTGTCAGTCCACGGGTCGACCGGTGTGCGCCATGGGAGGGGAACCTCGAACTGTTTTTTGAGGCCTCTAGAGCCTTGCCGCACCGTTTGTAGAGCGAAGTGATCCTCTTGAGACAACGTCGGTCTTTCGTCCCCAATGTCATGAAACTCCTTTTCATAAAGCCGTTGCAGGTGATACTCTATGCGGTCCGTTTCGGCGGATAAGTAATTCACGGAACCGCGTACCCCTACTGGACCGTATAACATCCATCCCAGAGCCGTGCGTACGGCATAAGGTGCCTGGCGGTCGCCCACTCTTTGGTCAAGCACCCAATGCGCCTCTGGCACGTCGCATCCGATGAGGAGATCCACCTCATCATCTTCCCAGTCTACAACGGTTACATCCTGCAGGTGGGGCCATCGAGTCAAGATTGCGTTCACCGACCTTGGTGCTCGCATGGGGAGATCCGCTAACGTGAATGCCTCCGTTGGTTCAATTTCCTCGTTAGTGTCTAGAGAGATGAGTTGCAGCCTTAATCTACCGGCAGTCATTACCTGTGTTCCGCCCACCGTGCTCACTGCTAACGACGTCGCACCTTTAGCCAGTTGGTGTTTGTCGGCAAACCGCTCTTTCACTAAAGCGGTGTCGGATCCACTATCAACGAAAGCCAACGCCTTGGCTATCCCAGTCGGAAGCACTACTCCCACGGCCACTACGCCTAAACGTACCGGTTTACTGGCAGATTGTGAAGTTGAACAAATCACGCTGGGCTTGGCACTCGCCTCGGATATGGTTATTCTCGCCTGATGCAGCAGCCGATGGTGTCTGCCCGTGCAGCCCTCGTAACCACATCGATTCCTTGTTCTACAGGCTGCTGCCCGGTGCGTGGTGTTGAGACAGATGAAACATGCTCCTGCCATCCTCGCCATTCCCCACCGTTCGTCTATTGTGGCATTGCCGAACTTGGGGCATTCTGGTAGGCCATGGCTAGTACCACAGGATCTGCAATTTGGTTTCGCCGTAGCATCTCGTGAAATGACGTGTGTGTTGGTCCAAGGCTGGTACTTTGGATGTTCCCGTACAGGGGTTTGGACTTGGCTAGTACCGGGCTTGTTTGCTCGGTTGCTGTCCCGGATGAGTCGGCCGAATCTGCTGTCAGCTATCTTCGTTTGCCTGTCTAAGTATTCAGTCAGGTCTTCGAAGTTGGCTTCTCTGTCGCTTCGGCTTATCCGTTCAGCTTCTTCCGCCCACCGACCCTGTAGTTCGGGAGAGAGGTGACGGACTATGCCTTCCAAAGTGTGCATGGCGTCTAGGTCAGCCCTGTAACCTAAATGGTCGAGGGCTATTGAGCAGTTCTGCATCTTGATCACCAGGTCGGCCATGGTGTAGACGTCGCCCTTGGTTTTCTTTGCCTCTGCCATCACGCCCTCTATTAGGTTACGGGCTACTTTGAAAGGTTGGCCAAACAAGTCCCTCAGAATCTTTCTTGCCCTTGTGTAGCCTTGTTCTGGATCGAGCATGGTGCATCCGTCGATAGCTTCTCGCGCTCGGCCTCGGCAGTAGTGAGTAAGGTAAAGAAGCCTTTGCCCAGGGTCGTTTACCTTGTTTTCAACGAACGTCTCGAACTGTTTGACAAACTTGCAATATTGCTCAGCTCGCCCGTCGAAAACCGTTAACTCCACTCTAGGCAGATCGATCGATGGTGGTTTGTAGTCGGCGACCTGCGTGGGGTTCCCTACCTTATTGCACTCTAACCTATCGGAAGTGTCGAAGTCACTGGTCCTATACTCTCGCTGTTTCTGTGTACACTTCTCTGCTTCATGCGCCTGTAGTCTAGCCGAAAGTAACTGTTGCTCTAGTTCTATTATTCTCAGCTTATATAAATCAACGTCCTTACGATCAATATTGCTTTCAATAACACATGAGCTAGCACTGACAGGACTAGGCGATCTAGCATTAGCTAAAGAATCATAAGTACCCAAAACCTCCCCAGAGACTTGCCGTGTTACTTCCTGTCCGGGTACGACTGCCTTTGATCCTTTCCTTGGCATTTTGCGTGAATTTTCCTCGTTCCAAATAGATCTATTGAGTATTGTTACGAACGTTTGAGCAATGCGTAGCCAAATTCGCAACGGATCCCGAAATCAGAAGGCGATTATCCGTGATAATTCTACGATACTAGATTATTAAAATAAACAATGACGTAAACAATATACAAACCTCAATAATACGATCACAAAGTCTCAACAACGAGAAACCGAATAGCAGCGTGTGAGCAGACAGCACGTGCGTCACGCAGGTCCTGAACAAGGATGTGCCAAAATAGCGCTCTGGGCGCGAACAAACAACAATTGGTCCAGAAAAACAACCAGTTCGTAAAGACAAGTCAATAGTGTATGGAAATGAGTGATGTTGGGAAAAAACACTGAATCGCGAGGGAAAAAGGGGGATTTTCCACGACCGGCTGTTACAACCACGTATCGGAAAGAACCTTCTGTAATGTCAACGAAAAGACCGCGAGCACCCTAACGTGTTTGACGGAGATCGTGTGGTATATATGGTGTTTCTTTATCCACCTCGATTACTGGTGTGAAAAAGGTTTACTAGGCCTCAGGGTTATCAGCTCCTCCGTCTTCGCTCTCGAGTAGGTTAATACTGTGTATGTCACGAATGAGCACTCCGTTAGCTGTCTGAACCTTCACCGTTCTTATCATTCCGTCGGTGCTTTTGATGGTTTCCGTAACTACTCCCAAAGACCAAGCGCTGAAGTGTGCGCGTTCGTCGGCGATCATAACCACGTCCCCAACTTTGAATGGTCTTGTTTTGGCCAGCCACTTCTGTCGAGTCTGCAAAGCCGGTAGGTACTCCCGTAGCCATCGCCTCCAGAAGACCTTGGCCAGATAATTCGCTTGCTTCCACCCGTGGAGGTAGCTCCCACGAAGGTTTACCGGCCCTTGGAAACCCTCGTTCGACCTTAGCGTCAATAAGTCGTTTGGGGTGAGCGCCAGGTGGGTGGGGTCGCCGTTCAATACTGGAACCAGGGGGCGGTTGTTCATGATTCGCTCCACCTCAGTCATGACGGTGTTCAGCGTCTCGTCGTCGGGCGGCTGCTGCTCCATGATTGACAGCAATATCCGTCTGGCGGACCGGATCATGCGTTCCCATATGCCGCCTCGGTGACTGGCCTGTGGGGGGTTGAAATGTCATCGTATGCCGTAGGCCACGGTTCGATTCTGCAGTTCGTCCCTGTTTATGTTTTTGTGCAAACGCTGCAATTCCCGGTGAGCGCCCACAAAGTTCGATCCATTATCTGAGTATATATCGGCCGGTACGCCTCTTCGGTTGATAAATCTTTGCAAGGCCCGTAGAAACGAATCGGTCGTCATCGAATGTGCGACTTCCAGGTGTACCGCACGTGATTTCATGCACGTCATGATACATCCGTATCGCTTTTCTAATCTTTTCCCGCACTTGATCCACAAGGGCCCGAAATAATCCAACCCGGTGTCACTGAACAGCCACCAGCCCGTAGTCACCCTGCATTCTGGTAGTGGGGCCATGAGTTGTTTGCCTGCTGTGGCATTGCGTCTCCTGCATTGCACACCGTCGGATTACGCGTTTTACAGTCTCTCGTCCTCTCAACAACCAAAGACGCTTTCGGATGACGCTCGTCACGTGACTTTCCCCGGCATGTCCCTCCATGGCGTGGACGTGTTGAATCATTAGCTCTACTACAGGTTGTCTCGCAGGCAGCAGTATAGGATACTTTGTGTCGAAGTTCAGGTGGGCGTTGGTCAGCCTACCATCCACCCGCAGCAGTCCGTTGATGAGTTTGGGGTTTAAACGCTTCAGCTCGCCTCTTGGAGATGGCATGTCTTCATTGGTCGGCCCCACTTCTTCCGCCCTCTTGAGTTCTTGGGCGAAAGCCTCGCGTTGTATCATTCTGAAAATATCGTACTCTGCCGCTTGTAGCTCATCGGGACCTATCGGGCCGACCGGTATCCGACCTGAGGGCCGTAGCCCTTTCATGACTAGTAAATTTCTCTTGAACCTGGTTAACCAAACTAGCGAAAGAAGCGTCTTCATCCAGGAAGAAAACCTGACCAGTCGCGATAAAATGGGCGACGCTTCGACGACGTTGGTTGCTATCACTACGCCTTTGATCTCCAGTTCCAATTCCGTAGGGGGTTTTAATTCGAACACGGGCCAGTCCTGTTTGGGCAATTGCAGGAAGTTTGGCCCTCTCGTCCACGTGTCCAGTTGCCTGAAGTTGTTCGCACCTCGGGAGCACAGGTCGGCCGGATTATCGCCAGACCTGATATGACTCCACTGGTGCGTGGCTGATTCATCGTGGATAATCGTGAGCCGGTTAGCAACGAAAGTACTAAACCGGCTTCGGACGTTGTTAATGTAGTAAAGTACTATCGTTGAATCCGTCCAGAAGCTCACCGACCAAATGTAGAGATCGAAACATCTCTTCACAGCTTGCACCACCCTGACTTCCAACACAGCTGCGCTGAGTTCAAGACGTGGGATTGAGACCGACTTCAGTGGGGCAACGCGGGCTTTGGCGAACAGGATCCTCGTGGTATATTGTCCATCTCCTGCGCACCATCGTCCGTACACCACAGCTCCATAACCGACTTCAGATGCATCGGAAAAGGCATGTAGTTCTCCAGTACGTGTCGTATGGCCAGGAGTCAAACATCGTGGTATTCTTATGTCCCCTAATTTCTTCAAGGTGTTCAAAATTTCTTCCCAGTCCAGCCGGTCCCTTCGGTCCAGTGACTGGTCCCAATCAACTTTCTTACGGCACAGCCGCTGCAGCAAGATCTTTCCGGGTAGCAGCCATGGTGAGACGAAACCGAGCGGGTCGAACAAACTTGAGACGGCAGATAGTATGCCACGACGGGTTATTGGCAGCTCGGGAACGTTCAGTTCGAAAACAAAATCGTCCGTTTCCGCGTCCCAATATATCCCTAAAGTGCGCTCGATAGGAAGTGGAGAGCCGTCCAAATCTCTTACCCTTTCGGCCTTTTCGTGATACGGGATGACCTTCAGCACTTCTGAAGCGTTCGACATCCATTTAGTTAGATGGAAGCCACCCTCTTCCAGCAATCTCGTCAGACCCCTGAACTGTTCTAGAGCTGATTCCACATCATCGAATGACCCAAGGTAGTCGTCGACGTAGAAGTTCCTGCTGACGCTTTCTACCACCGTCCGATGTACCAGATCGCCATGTTTGTTCGCTGATTCTCGGAGAGCGTAGTTTGCACAAAATGGTGACGATATGGCCCCGAAGGGGTGGACGGTCATTCTATAATTCACCACTGCATTGTCCCGGTCGCTCCCTTCCTACCACAGGAAACGCAAAGCATCTCGTTCTCCTACCGGAATCTTCACCTGATGGAACATTTCCCTAATGTCAGCAGACAAAGCCACTTTACCCACTCTGAAACGGCACAGAACATCGATCAGTGGTGTGGTCCAGTCAGGCCCCTGTAGTAGGCGATCGTTTAACGACTTGCCCTGGAACTTGGCCGCACAGTCGAAAACCACGCGCAGTTTATTGGGTTTCTTGGGGTTGATAACCGGATGGTGAGGCAGATACCAGATACCCCTTTTGCTTTCGGTGTTAACAGGCACCCTTTCAACGTAACCGAGGTCCTCGTTTCGCTTCATCAAATCCGCGTATCGTTCCCACAGATTCTGGTCTCGAATGAAGCGTTCTTTTAGTCGTAGTAATCGTTGGAGAACATAATTTCTGTTGTCAGTCCACGGGTCGACCGGTGTGCGCCATGGGAGGGGAACCTCGAACTGTTTTTTGAGGCCTCTAGAGCCTTGCCGCACCGTTTGTAGAGCGAAGTGATCCTCTTGAGACAACGTCGGTCTTTCGTCCCCAATGTCATGAAACTCCTTTTCATAAAGCCGTTGCAGGTGATACTCTATGCGGTCCGTTTCGGCGGATAAGTAATTCACGGAACCGCGTACCCCTACTGGACCGTATAACATCCATCCCAGAGCCGTGCGTACGGCATAAGGTGCCTGGCGGTCGCCCACTCTTTGGTCAAGCACCCAATGCGCCTCTGGCACGTCGCATCCGATGAGGAGATCCACCTCATCATCTTCCCAGTCTACAACGGTTACATCCTGCAGGTGGGGCCACCGAGTCAAGATTGCGTTCACCGACCTTGGTGCTCGCATGGGGAGATCCGCTAACGTGAATGCCTCCGTTGGTTCAATTTCCTCGTTAGTGTCTAGAGAGATGAGTTGCAGCCTTAATCTACCGGCAGTCATTACCTGTGTTCCGCCCACCGTGCTCACCGCTAACGACGTCGCACCTTTAGCCAGTTGGCGTTTGTCGGCAAACCGCTCTTTCACTAAAGTGGTGTCGGATCCACTATCAACGAAAGCCAACGCCTTGGCTATCCCAGTCGGAAGCACTACTCCCACGGCCACTACGCCTAAACGTACCGGTTTACTGGCAGATTGTGAAGTTGAGCAAATCACGCTGGGCTTGGCACTCGCCTCGGATATGGTTATTCTCGCCTGATGCAGCAGCCGATGGTGTCTGCCCGTGCAGCCCTCGTAACCACATCGATTCCTTGTTCTACAGGCTGCTGCCCGGTGCGTGGTGTTGAGACAGATAAAACATGCTCCTGCCATCCTCGCCATTCCCCACCGTTCGTCTATTGTGGCGTTGCCGAACTTGGGGCATTCTGGTAGGCCATGGCTAGTACCACAGGATCTGCAATTTGGTTTCGCCGTAGCATCTCGTGAAATGACGTGTGTGTTGGTCCAAGGCTGGTACTTTGGATGTTCCCGTACAGGGGTTTGGACTTGGCTAGTACCGGGCTTGTTTGCTCGGTTGCTGTCCCGGATGAGTCGGCCGAATCTGCTGTCAGCTATCTTCGTTTGCCTGTCTAAGTATTCAGTCAGGTCTTCGAAGTTGGCTTCTCTGTCGCTTCGGCTTATCCGTTCAGCTTCTTCCGCCCACCGACCCTGTAGTTCGGGAGAGAGGTGACGGACTATGCCTTCCAAAGTGTGCATGGCGTCTAGGTCAGCCCTGTAACCTAAATGGTCGAGGGCTATTGAGAAGTTCTGCATCTTGATCAGAAAAACAACCAGTTCGTAAAGACAAGTCAATAGTGTATGGAAATGAGTGATACTGGGAAAAACACTGAATCGCGAGGGAAAAACGGGGATTATCAACGACCGGCTGTTACAGAGGGGTAAGACTTACGAGCAGAGACCCTGTGACCTGAATTTTTTCTCGTTGGAAAGGAGGAGACTTCGAGGGGATCTAATGGAAACGTTCAAGGTAATGAAGGGCTTTTCTGGCTTTAGACCAGATAGTCTATTCCAAGTGGCCGTAGACTCCAGAACAAGGGGACATGAAAGGAAGTTGATAAAAGCCCGATCTAGGTTGATGGCTAGATCGCACTTCTTCAGCAATAGGGTTGTGAACAGTTGGAACAGTCTGCCTGGTGGAATGGTAGATCTGCAGACAGTCCAATCCTTCAAAGATGCCCTAGATCGCAAGTGGTACGAGATCTTTCCTTGTAGTGAGCCTTGAGTATATCAACTAGATGGATGACGGGTAGCACTGTGGTCCTTCTGGAGTATGTTTTAACAGACGTTTCCCCTCATTGCATACTGTCTCAGTGAACGCTCCCTATGCATAATGTCTCTCGCAGTTGATGTGCGATGAGGTTTTCCGTTTCCCTCTCATTTTTAGCGGGGATTCGACGAAATACACTCGGAATTGGTGGGTGCATAACTGGTGTGCATACCATCGAAGGAATTCTGGACGCTCGATTGGCCGTGGCCATTACCTGTCCTGTGCAGACTGAACTGAACTGAACTGAACTGAACTGAACTGGCTGACCTTCAGACGCTCGTTGTTCATTGAAGTGTTCGTCGCGTCAGTGCTTTTTGTTTTCGTTTATTTTAGGGTGGCATCACAGGAAACTGGCTTGGTTTAGTGATTTTGGATGAATAATTTTCCCATATTCTTCCGTGTGTTATTTCAGTCAGTTTGATTGGCTCATAGTTTGTTCCGCTTGCCATTGCCGAGTGTGCCCCTGCAGTGTCCTAACTTTTATCTTTTTCACGATGTTCGGTTCCTGATTATTCCGGAAGCGACCGCGAGCTTACCCCCCCCCCCCCCCCCAATAGCAACAATAAAACTCTAGACTGATGAAAATTTCCTGCAGGGGAAGCATGCTGTAATATCCCTCGTAATGCAGCTCATTCCCGTTAGTCCGAGTCGCAAGTCTTGTGATCTGATCTGATCTAACCAGACCTGCGTGTGAGTTTTGAGCGTGGCGTTATCTATTGAAAACATGCACTGTGCGCTGATTTTCGGGATTAGGGAAGGCTGAAAATCTTACATGTACATCTTGGAATATGGTCTATTTAACCCCGCTGGTTCAGAAGTGAAATAACCTGCAGTGCAGGCATGAAAAGCCAAAAAGTTACACCAAAAGTTTTGTTCTACGACCACAGTTGAAAATGAAGGTAGGCTAAGTTCGCCTTCTATAAAGTGGACGATATCGTTTAGGTACATACGGATATCTTATTGGATATCCGTATCAAATATATCCTGCGCCTGGTTCATCCCGGGTTAGGCTAAGTACAAGTAAACCTTTCTAGCGCAAGTTCTATGGATACCGCTTTTTTAATCCGGGTGTTCGCACTGCAAGGTCGGACTGAAGTTTAGGTAGGCTGATGGCTAGAGCCGAACATGAGAGCGGTTGGGGTGGCTATTTTCGATGAATAATAATTTTGTCCGGAGGGGGCATCCATCAAATTTAGCGAAGGTGAGTCAAGTCACTTGTTGGACAACTTCGTAGTTGTCAACGATTAGAGCAGGTTCCCGACCGACGTGATAACCTCATCCATGGTTGTCGAATTCAGGCTGTGGCTGGACCATAGCTGGAACACTGTTAGCCGAAAATGTTAGTTGGGTATTCCACTTTTTACCATAATAGTTCTCTTCCAGTTGTTATTGCTTCTTGTGTTTACGTTGAAACCTCTAATAGTTTGTTACTCGTCGATTATTCGTTTATTGATTTCTCTGCCGCAGCTATTTTTCTCCCCATTCATTACCCAATAACCTACCCTCTCGCTCCTCAGCTTATCTTCCATCATCGTTGCATTATACAACTTTGCAGATTCTCTTGCGGTAGGTGTGCTGCTGTCCGGATTTTGTCAGTGATTGGTCCTGCGAAATTCCTCAGATTAGGGCACTGCAACCGACGGCCCTTCATTTATCCTTGCGCAATCACGGAAGAGGAATTTCGCTTCCATTTTTCATAGCACCGAGGGATCTAAGAAGCTCGCGGTGTAAGAACCTGGGAAAATTTCCCACTCAGCCGCATGCGTCCTGTAAACCCACCTGAACTGAACCGCATGGGTAACAAAAAGGCACAGGACGAACCGAATGGACAGCGTAGAAATAGGTGTACTTTATGGGTTCATCATAGCCATAATACTCCTTAATATCCTAGTTGTACTTATTAAATAATATTGCGGTTAACTTCTTCGTTTCTATGGTTCCCCCTTTCCACCGTAACAAACCGCTATACTGTCTTTGCGCCCTGCGTAATGCTTCCATTTTCAGTGTTGTTTCATATTTTCACTTCGTTCCAACTTGACTACATAGGATGTTCTAAAGAATGCTAACATTGGAGCCAAACTCTTCCCAGGGAACAGGGTCTTTGACTTGGAACACACCGTCTTGCTTTTATAAAACGCCTAGGAAACGTAAGATGTTTTGGATATGCATTCTAGAGTAGATCAGCCTTAATGAAACGAAACGCATTTGGGAGACCGTTTGAGTTAAATTCCTGTCGTTCGGGAAACGGGGGACGGCTTTTGGTTCTGTGCTCTAACCGTCACCTGTTCCCCCCCAGGCACTGTTATGCTACTTGGCGTCTACCCTTTTCGAATAAGCTGTGGACCGAAATTGACATCGCTATGAGCCACAAATGGCGGCGTTGTATACAAGACTACCGATTTTACGAGAGCACCTCTGATGACTCTGATCAAGCACTAGTTTGCCCTAAGCCGTCCATTTGCTTCACTGGGCGATGCATACACACGCCTCAGTGACGGTTAGTCTGCTGTCAGCTGTTCCAACCAACTCAGATACTCGTCTTAAAAAACGGTCAGTGGAAAGCTAGAATTTATCAGGCCTGATAACATAAGTCGGCACTAGTCGCCTATCAGGAGTGCTCTACATTCCGCTGGTCTAGTGAGTAGTGGTATGTCACATTGCTTCGTGAAACCCTGGATTTCTGCTGTATCTTTGCGCCTCCTCAACGCACGCCAATCAATCGAAGCTGGAAGCGAGTGTAATGAAACAGCTCATAAGGAGACGTGCACTAAATGCAATTCTGCGCAGAGATCGCGAAATGTGGTGGTTACAACATGCGTCAGAGGCGGAACGTGCTGCCCCAACGCTACATTCCTGCAGGTTAATCTCTCATTCAAGTCGCTGTCAGGGAACCGTTAGATGTGAACTAAGCAATCTGTGGTGTCGACGGGTCTTCTGTTCACAGCCTGCAGTGGTGTCTCGAACGCTAGATGTAGCACTCCCAGAAACGGTTTAGCTGGCCCCTCAGTGTCAGCCTCAATAATAGCTCTTTTGGGACGCGTCCAGTGGTCCGTTTCGACAGATCCGTTTACCAAGACGGAGATCCACAGGGAAATCCAACCCTTGGGACGTCACAAAGCGCTGGGATGTGATGGCCTTCCCCAGCTCTATTTAAATATGGTGGAGTAGAGCCTGTTGGAGGTATTCATGTTTTGTTCTCAAGGGTTCAGTTCAGAGCAGTTACCCTCATAGGAACGGGGGTCGCTTGTTGTCCTGACCTTTTGAAAGGGCTTACATAATGGCTGCGCTGACCATAGGAGTATCATCCTTAACCCAGTAGTGTTGATGCTGCTAACGTCTGTCGTGATTGGCAGGCTGTTAGACGCGTGAAGAGCATGGTGAGTTTCGCACAGGTGGTGGGCTTTTCGATCAATTCTCACGGCCCAACAGCTGCTATAACACCATCACACCTTTCAAAGACCAACGGTCATAGTGTTTGTAGGCATTCGCGCGGTCTCCAGCTTTGTTTACAAGGCTGCACTATGGAATTGTTTGTTGAGAAATGGAGTGTGCCCATCCTCAAAAAGTTGTATCGCCGTACCTCAGGTTGGACTAGCTTTCGACCTCTCTTGTCGTCTCTAGTGGAATGCGTCAAGGTTTCCCTATTCCCCTATTACAGCTCTGCCGTAGAGCATGTTCTGCGGAATGCGTTTTATGGTCTTCCAACCGGTGGAGTTGACCTCCTCCCAGGGGACAGTTTTTGATTTGGATATGCCGATGACATCGCCTTGCTGAGTGGTAATGTACAAACAGTTCAACAGATTTCGAACTGCTTGGTGATTGAAGTGTCCAGATGTGGTATGGTCTTTGCGCCTTCCGAATGCAAAATACTTTCAAGACTGGCAGGAACCTGTGTCTCACTCTTAGTGGTGCTCAGCTGGAGGTGGTTGATAACTTAAAGTGCCCCTGGGATCTTTAGAAATAGCTAGAGGTGGTGGCAGAGAGGTCACATCACGAATAACAAGGGTTAGTGCAGCTTTTGCTGACCCGTGACATCCGGGTCTCTATTAATGGACGTTTGTGTAACGCCATGGTTCGTAGTATTTTACTTTATGGCTGCGAGACCTGACCACTTCGCGTTGAGGATGCTCGGCGTCTTTCCGTGTTTGACCACCGATGTCTTCGAAGGATTGCTCACATGTAGTTCGAACGTGGCGAACAAAAAAGTTCGTCGTGTAATAGATGCGGATGATAGCTTCTGACTGGAGTGATCGCTCTACACCCCTCTGACGTTTAGAGGATGTCTACCCACCGTCTTCCTCTCTTTGTTCTATTCGCACGTGCCGGGTAAGGCTTGTAGAAGTGATGCGGCATTCAGGCCATGACTTACCGTAAGGGTTCAAGGAAGCTAGCATCAGCACTGGCTTGGGTTGGTGCTTCCCGCCTTCATGGTTGGGGCCCAAAGGATGAGGATTGTCGTTGGTAGATAAGTCGAAGGATATGGCTCAGAATGGATGTCAGTGATGCAGGTGATGTGCAGTTTGTTCGTTGCATTTCTATTATTTTGTTGTTTCTGTTAACGTTGTGGCACTTGCATCAAGCTTGATATATATATATATATATATATATATATATATATATATATATATATATATATATATATATATATATAGTCTGAAAAATCTCACAGAACACATTGAGAATAAACAACGTGGCGAACAAGCTCGTTTTCAGTTATTCGTACTCATACCAATACATAACAATATATATGACTCACAAAATAAAGACGGAGAAGGACAATCCAAATCTGTCTCTGCACGTGCGTGTGTGCATGTGAAATTGATCACAGTGTGGAATGTTCAAGTGGTTGCACATGTGTTCGGGACCATGACGTGGGCCACGGAAGCTTAAGTGCTTGCACAAATTGTTTCTGAGCGCACAGGGGAGGATTGTAGAGACGAATGTTCACGGCTGCGGCTGTGGCTAAGATGCGACACTTTACAAGTCTTGATTGCTTTCCTCGGACTTTTTAAATGGTGCGAAAAGCGTTTATCACATCCACTGAGTGGTTTGACTCAACAAGGTGTGAGCACACCGCACTCGTAATTGTCTTAATTGCTCCCGTGTTCAGCCAGGCCGGGTGGTGTTCGCGAACGCGTTCGGATAAGCGCCGAGTCGTGCGACCAATGTACCTAGTTCCACAGGAACAGGTGAAGGAATACACACAAAACGAGGTTGCAGAAATCGGCACTATGTCCTTCAATCGAAAACACACTATCGGTTTGGAAACGAACAGGATTTGCAACTGTGAAGCGTAGAAGATTATCGGGAGTAATCAACAAAACATTCTACGCTGCACAGTTGCAAATCCTGTTCGTTTCCAAACCGATAGTGTGTTTTCGATTGAAGGACATAATGCCGATTTCTGCAACCTCGTTTTGTGTGTATTCCTTCACCTGTTCCTGTGGAACTAGGTACATTGGTCGCACGACTCGGCGCTTATCCGAACGCGTTCGCGAACACCACCCGGCCTGGCTGAACACGGGAGCAATTAAGACAATTACGAGTGCGGTGTGCTCACACCTTGTTGAGTCAAACCACTCAGTGGATGTGATAAACGCTTTTCGCACCATTTAAAAAGTCCGAGGAAAGCAATCAAGACTTGTAAAGTGTCGCATCTTAGCCACAGCCGCAGCCGTGAACATTCGTCTCTACAATCCTCCCCTGTGCGCTCAGAAACAATTTGTGCAAGCACTTAAGCTTCCGTGGCCCACGTCATGGTCCCGAACACATGTGCAACCACTTGAACATTCCACACTGTGATCAATTTCACATGCACACACGCACGTGCAGAGACAGATTTGGATTGTCCTTCTCCGTCTTTATTTTGTGAGTCATATATATTGTTATGTATTGGTATGAGTACGAATAACTGAAAACGAGCTTGTTCGCCACGTTGTTTATTCTCTCTCTCTCTCTCTCTCTCTCCCTCCCTCTCTCTCTCTCTCTCTCTCTCTCTCTCTATATATATATATATATATATATATATATATATATATATATATATATATATATATATACATATTTGTATATACATATATATGTATATACATCACAGGCTTGATATCATGTTTGATGTTTGTCTTCAGTGTCAGGGTTGACACCGCGAACTTCCTTGGTATTGTGCACACTGATTCTGTTAGTATCTAACGCATGTGTTTCACTTTTTCCCACGCTTGCCCGCAATGCAACTAAAATTTTTATTGAAAAACTGTTTCAGATGTCTCTGTATCCTACTTTTGAGGACTTGAAAGTTGATAGTATTCTGAAGGCACAAGGGGAGGCCTTGCTAGATAGCGCCCAGTCGGGGTCTGAGAGCTATACTCAAATGGCTACTTTCATGGGATTAACCCTAGACAACTTCTGTTATAATGAGAAAGGCGAACTTGTCCCCCGACCTCCTCAGTTGCAGCAGACAACAGTGCCCGCACCCTCTCCGGCTTTGGCTCCTGAAGTGGGTGCACTTTATGCGCAAAATGCATCACAAGCTATTGTTACAAGTCGTTCTTCCCCAGCAGAAATCAAGTCTGGTGTACGGCGCGTTATTGGATGCAAGGATGGAAACGGAGTGTTCGGAGTGCAGCTAATCAATGTCGACAAAGTGAGTTTATTCATTCTAGCGTTTTTTAATTTTGATGCAAAGAACTTGCCGTATAATGTTTCATCATTCCACGATGAAGTTCTTCCCAGCGCATGAATATTTTATTAAATTGATTCAGTTATTTCCATTTCACAATTAAAAATCATTTATTTCCAAGAGTGTAGACCACATGATGATTTGAAATTCATCAGTTGTTTTTAGTTATTTTTCTGATAACCTCTTCTGTATATCAAAATAACCTGTCAAATGTCAATGCTCCCACGAATCTAGTTTGCCTGTTTAGTCAGTTCATTTGGTGAGTTTCCCACTGGAATGTTCACCTTCGCTTTCAGTTGGAAAAATCGGTAACTGTGCACTAAATACAGCTACCTGTCAGCAAGAAATGTTACGAAAATAAGGAAGGGTTACTAATACTGGCGAAAGCACCAGATGCTTAATGAAAACTCGGTTACTAGTGCACCAGTGGTTCTTACATTCAGGGAGCAAAACGAGCTCCACACTACCAACTTCCATGCACAAGGTGTTCATATCTGCTTGTCACATTATGGACTAGTCATCATCATATTTGTTCATTCACCGGTAACCTAGTTCAGGATACAGCGGCGTAGTGCCAAGCAGAGCATTATAAAGTGAAAGTCAAACGTGTGTGACTTCCATTTAATCCATGTGAGTTAGATGCTACCCAAACCGAAGTAGGGATTTGTCTCAGTAGACTCATGGAGCTTTTCACTAAGGGTCTACCCGCAAGGCAGCTGGGTGAATCCAAGAGATTGCATATATTCAAGTCAATTCAAGTGATTGCTTCATTCACCCCGAGAGGTGAATATTCAGCTGTCGCATAATCACATGAAATTGTATGAATAAGGCAATAATAAAAGAAAATCAAGGAAGCGTGGCCTTCAGCTCGTGAACGGTTTGATCGGGCCTGTTAGTGAATCTCACAGGGTAGTGGACAACAGAAAATTTGTAGGCTTTTACACAGAAAAATAAGTGTTTGTAATATGCTCACGTAGAAGAATTAGAAACTTGTCTGACGAGATCACAATGAAGTGGACGTGCGGCGTCGGTTAGTATTTTTTCAGACAATTTGTGGCAAATGTTAGAATGTTGTGACAACAACGCTGGGTGCACACTTGGTATGCCACTGCATCTGGAAATGAGCTTGAGGGACTTGGAGATAAGCTTGAAGTCTTTTGCAAGCCCGCGGGAAAGATTACAAGGGTTCTGTGAAGCCAGTGTGACAGGATAGAGGCGTACGCAAACCGTTGAATTCAAAAAATTGGTATGGATAATGTCTTAGAGACGTTGCACATAAAAGGTTAGTTTCCTACCTTTTGCCAAAAATATGAAATATGATCAGACCATATCAGATTCCGTGTTAGAATTACGCCGATGGACATTACCGACGCAGCTCAGAGTATCATTTCCGATAATGTGTACCGATGCAGTAGATCCTACTTTTTTTGTCTTCTTGTCTCCTTTTAGAAGAGAGAGAAGTAAATATTCACATTTGTAAGGTTTGACAGCTAGTTTATGGTCCGATAACCACTCGCCTATGCTTGAGACACCTTGCTGCAGAATAGGAAAAGCGGATTCACTGGGGTTGTACAACAGTTACTACATCGTCAGCATATTCAATGACCAGAGTCGTTGAAGCGGGCATGATAGACAAGTACGCAGAACAGAGGAATGTTGATAAAAAGGCACCTTATAGAACACTGAACTCCGAAAGTGCAAGGAAAGAAGCCCTGCCACGATAGCGTGTGAATTGTTTCTGTGAGATAATAAGGCGATAATAGAGGTTCGGACGCCATCCACAGGAAGAACGCAGTGCAACTTCCCTCTTTCAACACAACTAAAAGCGTCGCTGTGGTCTAAAACGAGAAATGTGACAACTTTGCTTCTTCTGTCTAGTGATGACAGAATGTGATGGGGAAAGTAGACAAGGGCATCCAGGGTAGAGTATGAACAGCAGTAGGCAAACTGGTTAGGACCAATTGCGTTTAGTTATGGTGTCATTCTTCGTAATATAAGTTTCTCGAATATCTTCAGGAAAAAGGATGTGCAAGCTATAGACCGGAACTTGGTGATACTCTTCTTTGTTGTGGGCGTAATCAAAGCTACCCCTCAACAGTCAGGTGTTTTGTTCTGGCACGAGATAAAGTTGATGCATATTCTTCGAGCACTGTCGAAGATACGCTATCCGACCCGCTGGATTTCTTCGCGTCCCGTTGGATTAACTCTTTGTAAACGTCCATGCAATCCAAATTATGCGATTTCATCCTGTGAAAATGTGTTTTCTCTGCCCACGTTAGAAATTGGACAGGTAACTATATCAGAACTCTGATTGAGCACTTGTAAGTTCCGTTTTCGCATGCGGCCGGCAGATAAAATTTCGCACCGGTGCTCTACATGTTTCAGGTTTCGCCATAACTTTTGTTGCCTGGTATTGTCTGAGCACACCGCGTTGAGTTTATTAAATTCTGCTCTGATGTGTATCAAAATGGCTTTCATAGGTACGTAATCCTTGGTCTTGTATGCACGTTCCTACTTTTGGTACAGCTGTTTTAGACTTGGGTAAAAACTGATCGCTTTGGATATGAACAGTCTATCGTGGTGATCACAGCATATTGAAGGATCTAAATACGAGAATATAATAAAATCGAACTGCGCAATTATTTCTTAGAGTCTCGCCAGGAAACCAGAGTCACATTTCCATCCCTTATGTTTACGATCCCGGTTCTGTGTTAACAGTTTGTTATTGGTTTTTCTAAATATGGTGGGAATAACTAGAACAATTGCATGATCGAAAGCTCAGATTGTAGAAGTCAGTGACCAAGGCGATGGTTCATATGACAGGAATCCAGGGGCTCCAACGTACCTTCACAATCACGAAAGAGCATAGCTCATACACTACGTGCGAGGTTTTTTCGGGCATATGAAGCACAATAAAACAATAATCTCATTTAGTGGTGAGCCACATCCGCTGCGGCACGGAGATGTCAAAAAATGTTGTGGCTGGACACCCTAGCAGTACCTGCCCAACATCTCCCATGACCTGCACGAATACAAAGAATTCCATACTGCATCGGTCGTCGTGCAGGATAATCAGGACCGCGCTGCCCATTTCATCGAGCGGGGTGGGTAGTGATAAGTGGGCTACTGCGCAGAGTTCCCTCTCTTTTATTCAGTCTTTGTCTTCTGTCCCTAACCACCCCTCTTTGCCCCATCTATCCACCCATAATGCTCCCACTGATAACACGCTCGATACTCGCAACGATTCACTGTCAAATAGTGTCGGGAATAATCCTCTGTCTGGTAACTCACATTTTCTCAAGCCTCGTCAGCCTCTGAACCTCGGCTCCTTCAACGTGGGTACACTCATGCAGGTCGGTCAGCAGGCGTGCCTAGCGCTCACAATAGATTCTCTGAAGATTGATATCTATTGCTTAAGTGAAACGCGTATCCAGGATTCAAGCAGCGTGATTTAGCTAGCTGCTCCTGGTATCTCATCGAGGTATTTCCTGTGCACTTCAGGAGACGAAGTAGCTCGAGCTGCGGGTCAACGTGGTGTAGGAATTGTCTTGACTGACAAGGCTGAAGCTGCCCTTTTAGACTGGATCCCTGTTAACAGTCGCTTATGTGCTGTTAGACTGCAAGGGTCAGTCGGCGTTGGAAAGGATAGTTGTGTTAAGCGCAATTTGTTCGTGATCTCGGCGGACTGCAGCTCAGACTTGCAGAAAGATGAGTTCTATGATGCTCTCACCACTCTCGTTCGCAGCAGTAAAGGTTCTGGCATTGTAGTGCTAGCTGGTGACTTCAATGCACAAGTTGGCAAACTTAGTGTGTCAGAAGCCTGTTTAGGTGGGCGTTGTGCTTTACCTGCTGAGCGTACAGATAACGGGGATAGGCTTCTCCACTTTTGTGCAGACAATCGATTGTTCTTGTTTAGCACCAATTTCCGACACAGCTCGCGTCGCACAGCGACATGGCGCTCTGACTCTACAGGTACTCTAACCAAGATCGCTCATATCGCTTTAAGCTACCGGTGGTGCAGTTCTGTTCAGAACTGTAGATCCTACTGGTCCACGTACGTAGAGTCGGACCATGCATTAGTTTCAATGCGACTATCTCGCCAGCTCTATCGTCATCGTCGCAAACCACAAACCCGATTAGCCGTGCAACGTATGTGTGATCAAGAAGTACGCACCCGTTATCAGCAGAAGTTAGCACATGAGCTAGGATCTACGACGAACAGCAATATAGATGAGCATTGGGCTCATATCAAACAGGCGATGCACGTTGCAGCAGGTTTAGTCTGTGGTCCTAGATCCGTTGTCCATCAAAGACACTGGATCTCGCAAGAGTCGCTGAGTATAATGGAGCAAAAGCGTCAGCTCTCGAACTGTAAGGAGATGAATAAGATGCGGAGAAAGCTGCAAAGACAAGTTACGAGAAGCCTTAAGAAGGATCGCGAAAACTGGTGGGTCAAGGTAGCCGCTGCTCCAGGTAACAGTCAAAGACTGTTTAAAGTTATTCGTGACGCCGGTGGACAGCGCACCCCATTTTAGTGAAACGATTTGCGATAGAAATGGAGAACCCATCCATAGCAAACAGCAAAGGCTTGACCGTTGCGCCGAATACTTCAGAAAACAGTTTAGCTGGCCGCTTGCTAGTGTAGTTACTCCTGTATCAACAACTGCGACTCCTTCGGTGGTATCACTTGAGCCCCCATCAGAAGTAGAAGTAGGGTCATGTATTCGATTACTAAGGTGGGGGGAAAGCGGCAGGTCCCGACGAACTTCCCCCAGTTCTTTTCAAACTGGGTGGAAATGTTTTGATAAAATCACTTACCGCTTTGCTCCGTGACATTTGGAACGCGGAACGTATTCCGTTAATATGGAGTGAGTCGTTGATTGTTCCCATCTTCAAGAAGGGAATACGCAATGACTGCAGTAATCATCGTGGGATTAGCTTAATTCCGATAGTCACCAGAGTATTAGCTTCGATTTTGCTGCATCGTCTCACACCGGCTCGCGAGAGGAATGTCCGCGAACAGCAGGCTGGATTCCGCCCAGGTCGAGGATGCATCGACCAGATTTTTACTCTTTCGCCGACTACTTGAAACGCGTCACACGCACCGCCGACCAACAATATTGCTTTTCTTAGACCTGAAAGGCGCCTTCGATTCAGTTGATCGAACATCGCTTTTCGGTACTTTTCATCGAAAAGGTATGCCGTAGAAGTTAGTAAACCTACTGAGATCATTGTATTCTCATACTTCTAGGAGCGCAAGAGTTTACGGTGAACTATCCGGTCAGTTCGAAACGACCAGTGGTGTACGACAGGCATGTCCCATATCTCCATTCCTGTTCAACTTCATCATGGACGAAATAATGGAGAGTGCGCAGCAAAGTCTTCGGGATGTAGGCGTCGAACTAGGAAATAGTGGAAAGCTGTGTGGCCTAGAATACGCGGACGACGTTGTCTGTTTGTTCGAATCCACGGAACATGCTCAACGTTGCACTAGATGGACTCTCACGAGCTGTAGCTCCATTCGGCATGCGCTTTGCACCTTCAAAGTGTAAGGTGATGTTACAAGACTGGACGTCAAAGATTCCGAGCTTGATGCTCCATGGGGTGATGCTGTCAGTCGTCGACCACTTCACCTACCTCGGCAGCAGCGTGACGACGTATAGGAGTACGGTAGTAGAGGTGAGCATGCGTATATCCAAGGCTTGAGCGGCGTATGCTGGACTGATGCACTTGTGGCGTCGATCTGATATTTCACTGAAGTTGAAAGGTCGTGTGTACTGTGCCGCAGTGCGTTCAGTTTTGTTGTATGGTTGCGAGACTTGGAGTCTGCGTGCTGAAGATATTCGTCGTCTTGAGGTTTTCGACCACCGATGTTTACGTAGTATCGCTAGGATCGGGTGGATTAGCCGAGTAGTCAATGCTGAGGTCAGAAATCGAGTATTGGGTACTAATTCGGAGAACGTTTTGTCACAGCGTATGCAACTCAGTAGACTTCGTTGGTTGGGACACGTGTTACATATGTCAAACACACGTCTACCATGCCGTTTCCTATTCTCCGTTTCTCCTCAGGAGTGGAAAAAAAACCACGTGGAGGTCAACAGATGAGGAGGCAATGAGGAATGAGAAAATGTACAGCAGACTTAGGAAAAGTAGGTGCTTCACGTCTTCGTGGTTGGGGTCCAAAAAATCCGTCTACCAGTTGGTTGGAGAAACTGAAGGATATGGTTGCGAACCGCGAACAGTGGCGATCGTGTTGTCACTTCCTGTCGTATCAGAATGACTGATGGATGTGCGTTTGTACAGTTAGACTGTGTATTCCGTGTGTTGGCTACTAGGGCTTTCTTTTCTTTTCCCACCCATGTAGGTCCAGTCCCTGTCCATCTTGTATATTCATACTTTCTAATTCAACGTGCAACATGGTGAGAAAGGCAGTGGTCAGTGGGGCGGTAGACGGATCTTTTGGACCCCAACCACGAAGACATGAAGCACCTACTTCTCCTAAGTCTGCTGTACATTTTCTCATTCCTCGCTGCCACGTCATCTGTTGACCTCCACGTGGTCTCTTCCACTCCCTGGGAGGGGCGGAGAATAAGACACGGTACGGTAGACGTGTGTTTGCCATACGTAACACGTGTCCCAACCAACGAAGTCTACTAAGTTGGATACGCTGTGACAAAACGTTCTCTGAATTAGTACCCAATACTCGCTTTCTTACCTCATCGTTGCTTACTCGGCTATTCCACCCAATCCTAGCGATACTACGTTAACATCGATGGTCGAAAACCTCAAGACGACGAATATCTTCAGCACGCAGACTCCAAGTTTCGCAACCATACAACAAAACTGAACGCACTGCGGCACAGTACACACGACCTTTCAACTTCAGTGAAATATCAGGTCGGCGCCACTAGTGCTTCAGTCCAGCGTACGTCGCTCGAGCCTTGGATATACGCATGCTCACCTCTACTACCGTACTCCTATACGTCGTCACGCTGCTGCCGAGGTAGGTGAAGTGGTCGACGACTGACAGCACCACCCCATGGAGCATCAAGCTCGGAATCTTTGACGTCCAGTCTTGTAACATCACCTTACACTTTGAAGGTGCAAAGCGCATGCCGAATGGAGCTACAGCTCGTGAGAGTCCATCTAGTGCAACGTTGAGCATGTTCCGTGGATTCGAACAAACAGACAACGTCGTCCGCGTATTCTAGGCCACACAGCTTTCCACTATTTCCTAGTTCGACGCCTACATCCCGAAGACTTTGCTGCGCACTCTCCATTATTTCGTCCATGATGAAGTTGAACAGGAATGGAGATATGGGACATGCCTGTCGTACACCACTGGTCGTTTCGAACTGACCGGATAGTTCACCGTAAACTCTTGCGCTCCTAGAAGTATGAGAATACAATGATCTCAGTAGGTTTACTAACTTCTACGGCATACCTTTTCGATGAAAAGTACCGAAAAGCGATGTTCGATCAACTGAATCGAAGGCGCCTTTCAGGTCTAAGAAAAGCAATATTGTTGGTCGGCGGTGCGTGTGACGCGTTTCAAGTAGTCGGCGAAAGAGTAAAAATCTGGTCGATGCATCCTCGACCTGGGCGGAATCCAGCCTGCTGTTCGCGGACATTCCTCTCGCGAGCCGGTGTGAGACGATGCAGCAAAATCGAAGCTAATACTCTGGTGACTATCGGAATTAAGCTAATCCCACGATGATTACTGCAGTCATTGCGTATTCCCTTCTTGAAGATGGGAACAATCAACGACTCACTCCATATTAACGGAATACGTTCCGCGTTCCAAATGTCACGGAGCAAAGCGGTAAGTGATTTTATCAAAACATTTCCACCCAGTTTGAAAAGAACTGGGGGAAGTTCGTCGGGACCTGCCGCTTTCCCCCCACCTTAGTAATCGAATACATGACCCTACTTCTACTTCTGATGGGGGCTCAAGTGATACCACCCAAGAAGTCACAGTTGTTGACACGGGAGTAACTACACTAGCGTGCGGCCAGCTAAACTGTTCCTTGAAGTACTCGGCCCATCGGCCAAGACTTTGCTGTTTGTTATGGATGGGTTCTCCATTCCTATTGCAAATCGTTTCACTGACCTGAGTTCGCCGTCCACCGGTGTCACGAATAAGTGTACTCTTACCAGACCATGATGGTTAGGGTACGTGTTATACATGTCTCCGAATGGACCTTCTCTGTATGTTATGCTCTCCGAAGCGGGTGGTCGTTGGAAGATGTGCAAGCGAGGTTAGCCCGTGATATGGAAGAAAGGTATGAAAAAACTTACCAGTTCACTTGGTTATGCTGGATTTACTAGGCCTCATAGGTGGGGTCCAAGACGTTCACACACAGTGATTCATGAGGATATAGCTAAATGCAATTGAGTAGTAAGAGATTAGGTTTGTATAATATGATTCATCATGCAGCTTCAACGCTCAACTCACCATTGAAAACGATGGAAGCACTGTACAGCTGTTTCATCCTTGTTGGGAATCATCAGCAGTGCACATCCACCGAGCCCCCACGGGGACTCGAACCCGGGGTGAACGATTGTGAATTGAACACCTAAATCACAAGGCTATCCGGGCGGGCTCTCAACGGTATGCTGAACATCTACACTACATGATATAGCACCCTTCCGTCACTGGCTAGATGTTGGAACCAATGGCGTATTTATATTCACACACTTCGTTCAGCTGGTTGATGCTGTTATTTTTTCTTACCCTCGATTACTCTCGATTTAAGTATGAGGTGTCCGATGGGAGGTAGCAACCAGAATTGTCGCGTTTGGTGCTTTCTTGATGATTATTCAAACTGATCTGAAATTACAAGGTGGCTTCTCGTAAAATTCTCTTAAACGACCGTCTTTGCAGATTACCGTTTTGGATGATTGGATTAGCAATATCGAGAGAGTTCGATACAAGATGACTTTCCCAGAGTTACTCAGTCTTTTTATATTTTACACCTATATCATGAGATATTACTGCCTATCACGAATCAGCGCCCAAACCTGTTACAGTGCCTCTCCCTTAGAGGGTACTGCCGAAAAACGGTCACCCATTCCGTGCGAAAACATTGTCCCGGTTCTGTCTGAGTTTATCATTGTAACCCCTCAAGAGAGAACATGGCCATTGGATAGCCCACACCGATAGCAAACACCACTTGATCGTGTATTAAGGAAAGCTCGTAGACCCTTCTGTTGTGGCACGTGTCAAATCTTGCACTTGAGCACGTACGTATGTGTGAGCATCGTAGGCCTTTCAGGTAGTTCACGGAAGGTCCTTGGAATCACTTGACAAGATGTGTCAGTTAACATTCGGGAATTTCGCCCGTTACCACACCTGGCCTGTCGAGGCATTTTGTGGCTCTCCGTCGCTCCAAGTCTCAGGATCTGATTCTCTATTTTCCCTAATAGTCCAGTAGACCTTTGTGGCCATTGAGTGCGCACTTTTTCTTTGCATTCGGGCGCAAGCATGTAATAACAAATAC
Source organism: Fasciola hepatica (assembly GCA_948099385.1). Classification (NCBI taxonomy): domain Eukaryota; kingdom Metazoa; phylum Platyhelminthes; class Trematoda; order Plagiorchiida; family Fasciolidae; genus Fasciola; species Fasciola hepatica. The sequence continues at coordinate 809,021 of CANUEZ040000177.1, forward strand.
CCTGTATTGTTGTGCGCGCTCAGTTGTTTACGACAGCCATTAACACTGACAATGGTGGCTATTGCTAATATTCTTTTAGCGTTTGATCTTCTGAGTTCATTTGATACAATCACCACATCTTTCACTCCACGGCACTAGAACTCACAAACGCCCATAAATGGTGATGGAACGGCCAACGAGAAAAGACATTCGTGAACCTTGTTGACAAAATCAAGGTTATTAATTTGGACAAGAATGGACTTTATGTGAAGTGGACTGCATCACAGTTCGGTGTAGGGAGATCACACGTTCACATAATTGTGAGAAATGAGGCCAGCATCAAAGCAAGTTGGGACCAAGGAACTTCATGTCAGTGAAGACTCTTGAATTCAGATCTCGGTCGCTTCAACGGTGTCAACAGCGCAATGTGCGAATGGCCTCACTGCTTGTCGGATTCGTCTGTTAGTAACAGGAGTGTTGCTGCTGGAGAAAGCAATATAGGTGGTTCGAAATCGGGAGCATGGTGATTTTTGCGCGAGCAATGACAATGGTGCAAATTCCGACAATGCCGTAATGTTAGCTCAGGACTATTGAACGTCGAGGCCTCAGAAGTTTCAGATGAAGAGCTGTCAAGTTGACTGGGACGCGTTCCTACGTTGTACAAATATTACGATTCGAAGAACATTTTTAACTGAGGAGACTGCTCTTTGTTTAAGAGCTGCTCTTACACAGCTCGGTTGTGAAAGGTGATCCATGTAATAACATTCGAAAATACAAGAAGGGAGACAAAAAAACAGTAAATAGTTAGCCGTAGGTTCATTTTTGATGAAAAATTGCAATGATAAGTTTCTTTCTTGTCTTATTTCCAACGTGATAGTGCCAATAATCTCGCTTGAAGTTTTTACAAGTTTGTTGGGTGTTGGTAACTTGGCTTCGTGCTCCATCCATGTTTCTATGCTATTTTCTGAATCTCCCTCCCAAAAGCGAACATCTCCGAGGAGCGAAGAAATTTGGTCGGCCCGATGAGGTTTTCTCCAGGGGGTAGGGAGGGGGGACACTGCGCTAGTTGACTTACGGAAAGACGTTAGTTAGGTGATTTCGAAGGGGAATCGTGGATGACAGACGAAAATTTTTTCCAGGACATAATCACTTGCTGAGGAAGATCAGATCTGCGATTAGTTCCAGAATAAATACTATTAAACATTCGCGATCTTCATTTTTTGTCCGTGTTTCTGTGACTGGGCCAGTCACCTATAACCGGATGTTATGCACCAGTTGCAGATATAGTCGTGTAGATGAATACCCTCATTCCACATTCAAACAAACTAAGGATATAATTTGTTTCCTTGTTAGCCGTTGATTACGATTACACTCAGATTTCATTTTTTCTTTTTTGACCACCATTCATTTTAGGGCGTCTTCGTATCTCTTGTGAGGAAAGATTCTCCAGCCGCTCTAGCCGGCCTACGTTTTGGTGACCAAATTTTGTCCGTGAATGGTGTCGTGGTGGCTGGTATGTCGGGCACCAAGGTCATGAAACTTATTCGTAGTGCTCCACCAAACGGAATTGAGTTGTTAGTTCGTGACAGGTGTGTTATTTTCAGTGGCTGTTTCACTGAGTTGCTTCAGTTTTATCTACCCCTCTTAGAATCACAAAATACTTGATGTGCTGATGTCGATGATAATTCGTTCCGCTAAAATGATTCGAATTTAACTGCAATAATAACTTATGAGTCTTTTGTGATATACCATGGTTAACAAAACATCGTTCTAAAGTATGCCTTTTCGGTCAGTACCTAGGCCGCGTGTCTAATTTGAACAGGTTGGGACACGTGTTGTACACGACCTCAGATACACTTCTTCAGTGTGCAGTCCTCTTCGAGATAACAGTTTTTTAGATTATTACTTTGTGTTTATGCAAAATACGAATGACAGGAGTATGCCCATGACACACAGCTTAAACCCTCAATTATGACCCCGAAGCCTTGATTGGAACGCCACATCATGTCCTAGTACGTCAGGCGTAGCAATGAACCAAGCGACAACAAAAAGCTGTCCAGCACTAAACGTTCGAGAGTATTTCGTGATTACCTACTGATGACGTGGGGTAAATGCTTAAAAAACCAAAAGAAACAAACTTGACTGTGTAGAACATATTTGATTTTCCTTGTCTTATACAAGAGGGTAGACAAAAACATTGAGTAGTATGGCTAAGTACTGCGCTGACAGTTTCGTACTTGTATACAAACTCCTTCTCCGTGTGAATCATTTTCATCTATCACTTTCCTTGCTTTATTTCTTCTCTTTTTAATTGAATTTATCACACATCGAACTGAGTGATATTTGAATGGTAGCAACGAAAATCAAAGCACTGGAAGGCTAGTATAGTAGTTCAGTAAACAGCCAGTTACTCATCCTATATGCATCCATTTTCACAGTTGTCCTTATTTATTTCCAGGCCATTCGAACGCACCATTTCCATATACAAAAACAGCGCCGGCGTGGTTGGAATTGATCTGGTCAACGGTATGATCAAAGCGATTCATAAAGATTCCAGTGCTGCTCGAAATGGTGTGCCTATCAATCATCAGATTGTGGAAGTGAACGGCCAAAATGTGATGGGCATGAAAGACAAAGAGTTGTGCACGTTAATCAGTGGCATACAAGGCATGCTAACTTTGACGATTCTGCCGCGTGTGATGTTTGAGCATCTAGCGAAGCAGTGAGTATACACCTTGCTTCCCCGTATTCCGCATCCGAGCACGAATGCAGTGTAAGATGGCCAGATTCCTGCGGCCGTCATTTTGTTACTTGAATAAACATGAAATTTGGTAAAATGAGTTAACCCCATGGACAACTGAACTCACTGTGCGATATAGGTAAGGGAACAGCTCAGGTTAAGGACAGTGTACTGATTCCGTTTCTAGGAAGGGAGAAAGAGAGTGTATATGTGTATGTATGTGTGTGTGTGTGAGAGAGAGAGAGAGCGACAGATTATACAGTGCTAGTGAGGTGGTCTGGAGTTGTTTGGTTCTGGGTAAGATGACGTCGTTCGATAAGTTTCTAGATATACCTTATGTGGACAGCCTCATGCCTGTCAACTGGATTCCTGTGGATAACATATTGGAGCAAGGATAATAGAAACCAATTCAGAATAACTCGATCAGTTTTAGGGCCGGCAGAATAGGAAAAAGAGAGCAGCAGTAGGAAAGAGATTGTATACCTGAAATTAAAAACGGATCAATAACAAGACAAATGGTTTTACTTTGAGCTCAATCCGGAAGACAAGACAGAGCCTCCCCCAAACGTGACTGCAGTATCCGAGGGTGGACTATATAAAGTCGCGGCATTGGGGAAGAATTTGGGATGGTGTGAAGAAGCGTCACACGCGGAATGAATACGACGTTTTTCTCGAGGCTATTTCAGAGCACGGAAGGAGTGGGGCGTGATCAAGATAGAAAGAAAGAAAATTGGTGATCCGAAAAGTAACGCATAGGAAGTGAACCGGAACGAATTGTTATTGGGATTGTAGAAAACAAACACAAGATGTGCACAGAGCTCTAGAAGTGACTTGATTTTTGATCCATCATACGGAAATGATGTTTAAATCTAAGATCATAGAAACATACAGAACATGCCGATCGTGGGATATGGAGGCGAAAGAAGCTTGAGACGAGTCTAAAACGGATGAGTGAAGCGGAGCTTCATCGGTCAATCCATGGATATGTCATTTTGAATGCTGGATAAAGATCGTTAGTAAAAGGAATAGGATTTCTGAGGGCACAGAACCTTGATGAGCACCCGAGTTCACCGGGAATGCCTTCGAAATGGCACCATTGACATGCACCGAAGTTACGTGGCCCCGGATGAAGCTTCGAACCCATGAGGTGATACCAGTGGCGAATCCAAATCTAGAAGGTTCACTAGGAGCCCGTCATCCTAGAACTAGTCGAAGGCCTTGTAAATATGCGTTGACGCTAGGTGAAACTCACCATGGGAATCGGTTGTTGAAGGTCAGATGTTGGACATTTATGTAGGTCACCACCGGAACTATGATGGTGAAATCTGTATTGGCGGTCGGTCAGCGGAATATTACATTCTGGGTATGAGTAAAACTGCTTTTTTGGCTATAATTTCATGACTCTCGGAATAATAGGGTTATGACTTAGGATCATTGTACGATTAAGGATAGCCGGAAACTTTAAGATCTGGAATGATGGGCCATAAGAAGCCCAGATGAATCAGGTATGACAGTGGACTGGTTTACAACGAAGCTGTCGTCAGTCGTTGATCCCTACCTGAATAATCAGTCGGATTCGTTACCGAGCATTCATTCGACCGTTGATGATTAATTGATGCAGACGTCTGTCATTTCAGACTTATGGGTTCGAGCCCTATCACCGCCGATCACTTGAGTGGCGAATGACAATTTGCTGTGCCCCGGCTCGGTGCCACGCGTGACCCGGTTGGAACTTATATGGTTCTGCACCCCGACCTTTCCGCTCATGATTGCCGGCTATCCGTGTTAGTGCAGTGGACCTTTGGGTTGATGGCAGTATGCCCTTTTCACTGTATTCATGTTCACTCACGAAGTAAAAGTAATTGGTTATCATGCATCTGGTAATTTTACCCCTGTGGCCTCTAGAGGAATATAGTTTTTCATGCCTTTCAATTGAGTTCACTCACCGAAAGGGTGAAAATTATCCGGTACTGGTGTTGACGTTCTGTCCGTTTGTGATAAAAGTCACTCGATCACACATCTAACGAATAGTCTTAAAACAGATAATTCACACCATGCAAAGCTCTGCTTCTAATAGAAACCTTCTGGAAAGTGTAGCGCCTCGTCGGAGCTGGGTATATATATATATATATATATATATATATATATATATATATATATATATATATATATATATATATATATATATATATATATATATATATATATATATATATATATATATATATATATATATATAGTGGATAAATGAATAGTCGGACATTCAAGACGAGTACATAATAAAGCATGGTTTATTGCGTGGTTGTGGCCTTTGAAGAATGATGAGAAGTTTTCCAGTTTCGATGTGCCGTTTGAATGCATTGCTCAAATCAGACGATTCGAGCGTTCTGTGTTTAAAACAAAAATCCACGCTGCACGTGCCGTCGCGCATGTAATCATGGATGCGTTCGCTGTTACAGATATAAGAGGTTCTCTAACGGTCTTCAATTGCCTCATCCACCGTTCACTGGCCTTCTTGGTAAGTTGATTACGTTTTGCCAAGAATCACTGTATCCAAGATCCTGTGGCTTCTGAAGCCCGGTCAACCGATAAACCTCAAAGATTACGGTATGCGAATTCTGTTGCACACCGCGGATTCGCTAGCGACCAGAGTTTGTCGCGTGTTCGTATGAATGAAGGATACGAGTAGTGTGATGCAGTTGATCGTTCTCTTAATATGTACGAGCTGTTTCATAAACACGTCATTAGGTGATCCTTGATTTGTTGGCCACTGCGTTGTAGGAATTGAGCTTTTGGACGAGACAGAATCCTTGTTGAAAGATTGGATTTCAATCATTAGTCATTTATATACAACACTGATTCTGGGCTCAGTCCATATTCAGAAAGAAGGCAGTAGCCAGCGATACTTTCTCGCAGTTCCTGGATATGCACCAATTTACTGCACTTCTGACTCTGAGAAAGACAAGTTTTACGATAGTCCCATTTTTTTCATCGATATCGACAGGAGCTCTGGTATGCGGAACCCAGGTTATCTAAATACACACCTCGTAAATGTGTCGATTGGTACTCGAATACGGCGAACCACATGAGTGTGTCACCGGCACTGTTGTTAGGATAACTGTTCTGGCCCCTAAATATTACCCATAGACGAGCCATTAGTCCATTGAATAGCCATGGTGATTCTTTCATTGATTTGACTACTAGCAGCATAGTACCGGTGTGTATATCACTTTAAGCCCTCTGTACGACGCTACTCGGAAAATCGTTTCACTATTTCCACCGTTTTGTATTGCAGCTTGCGTGATAGCACCATTCGAAAAGAAATGGATCGTTCTATGCCTGAGGTCTAGTATGATCTCGGTCACCTTCAGTCCCTCCAACCTCATACACGTGAACTGGTCAACCTCCGTTTACGAGCTATCCTACGGGAAGACTCCAACGGTTTCTAGTCCTGGTCCCAGTGTTCCCGAAATATATAAGTATTTTCTTGTTACAACAGACTGTTCAGTCCCCAAACAGTCACCAGTCATCGTTCACTAACCAACTAATTCATTCGTGCGAATTCCCAATCGTTTGGAGTTTCTTTTAGTTGGTTCTCATTGCCACACTCATTAACGTTTTGCACCTACATCTATTGTTTTTTTCTCATTTTTTTCTTCTCTCTCTCTCTCTCCCCCACACACACACGCACCGGTCCTATTACGAATACATCAGATGTTGATACCCCCTGTTTTCTTTTGATGTTCGCTTTGCTTTTTTTCTTCGTAAAATACACTCGGAATTCCGTTTACCAGCAATTTAGCTGTGCTGTGAAGTTTGTTCTATCCTCTCCCGCGTCTGGTTTTAATGCACCAAAAACCAAGCTCTTTTGAGATTAGATGGCCTTTATACTTCCGCAGCAGCTCACTGAGGGTACTCAGAGTGTCGTTCAGACTAAAATCTGGAGCGTGCAAGTCTGTTTTTGGTGACTTCACCTTCTGGTTAATAAACCTACGTACGGTGCTGATATGTGTCTATGAAGTGGGCAGTTTGATTAATTTGTGTACATATTGTCTGTTCACTGAGAAATAGTGAGAATGTCTTAAGAATTAGATAGACTAATGTGAGTTGGGGTCAAATCACTCATGCTCACATTGGGGTATGTCATTTCACGAGGTGAATGACTCGGTGTTCGTGGGTCGACACCGACTCTTAGACCAGGGCATATGAAGTGACTTGGCAAACTGCCTGTGAGAAGAAAGCGATGGATTGTAGCGTCAAGTCGCAACTGCTTCAGTTATCGAAAAACGTTGGTGGTGAGTGAATTTTGAGGTGTTTGGGGAGACCCTCTCAATCACATTGTGGAGATTCTTCGTTCACGTAATAAACTGAATCACCGGGGTGCGTGAGAATAGCACTCGAGGTGTTCTTCATGGTACCGGTGCCCAAAATATCCTAGATGTGTTTCATGCTGGTATACGCCCACATTTCAGGGATGCACTGCGGCTTATGTTCTTCCTCCCACTCCCGGTCACGGTGTACGTTCACTGTTACTCACAAAGTAGCAGGTTCTTTTTTGTCGTGTTTTGATGTACGAGGTCAACTAATGCTGTGTTTATCATGGCCATTTCGGTTTTTTTATTACTTGTTTGCGCATGAGTACAGTGAAAGGGCACACTGCACTATTGGAGACAACCGGTAATCGGACCCTGAGACTTGGAGTGGCGAAGAACCACGTAAGGTCCCAATAGGCCAGGTGTGGTAACGATCCGGATGACAATGGGGATTACTGTCTACCACCAAACTAACCGGGGATGGCGAGGACTCGAACCTCGGACCTCCGAGGTGGTAAGCAAACGCTCCTCATTCTTTCGTCCTTTTTTCGCGGTGTCTAGTCGATGCATATATTGTGATTTAGAAAAGCGTACCGTCGATCGACTAGTCCATCTGTCGTTCTTGAGGTGCATGTCTCAATCACTACAGCGTTCAAGGCGAACAACCGGTACAAACTTCACCCCGCAACTTCTCTCACGGACTGTTGCATTCATCTACCAAAATTCAGTGGGACCATGTTGGAAATCTACAGGATGCTTGCAGGTCTTCACAAAGTAGAGAATTCACGGGCCTGGAAATGCTAGTGACCACTACCAAAACAATCGCGTTTTCGAGAACAGCGCGGCTCGTGGCTTCATTTGCGGTGAGAAATCCCTAAATGGAACTTTAAGAGGTGTAGCTCCGCCGTGTCCTATCAGTCCTAATTCCGTAGTGCATGCGTATTGGCAAATGCTAAAGCAGTTTATGGTTATTTCTTGGCCCAGTCTCTCGGGGTAGACCGATCTGTGTGTCAGATGAATACCACTAGCATTAGCGTTGTGGGTGGTTTAACCTAAATGTTAGTGATTACGTGACATTCATGATGGCCGCAAAGTGTTAGTCATTCACCAAAGCCGTACCGAACTATAATTCTACTTCACATAAATCTAAATGGTAAGGATTATGGGATGAAACCCCCCTAGTACATGTTTATCTGCACTTGATTCTATGGCGTTACTTCTCATCCTACCGTTTGTTCGTCTCAGTCTTTGGACCAAACGGTGCTGTGGCTCCGGAGCATTGGCAACACTCAACGACAGAGTGATTCAAGTTGTGTATTCTATCCTAGGTTACCACTTCTTATCCTCTAATGCGATAAAAATACACGTCAATTCAGTTCATGGAGCTTTTTCTGTTCCACCGATGGTGGTCAGGTGGTTTAGTGTTTGCTTACCATTTCAGAGGTTCGAATTCCCCCATCACCGGTTACTTTGGTAGTAGGCAGTAACCCAATGTCATCCAGCTCGTTACCACACCTAACCTACTGAGATCTTATGTGGTTAGTAACTCAAGATTTCAGGGTCTGGCTGCCTATCATCCCCACTAGTGGAGTGGGCCTTTGTGGCTATGAAGTATACACCCCTTCCACTGCACTCATGCGCAGGCATGCAGTAAAAAAAATCAACGCGTTTATGATGAAGACTACTTTTGAATAGTGGAATTATTCTTTAACTTGAACCACTTGAAGCCTCCATCAAGCGTGGTACGATAATAAACTATAAATCAGTGTCGTCACCTAGCGGTGTCGACGATTTTGGATCGTCATGGGAGAGCACACCAAAACAAAAGGATATAGAGGAGGGGGGTGGGTGGGACTGCATGATTGATGCATGCGCTGGTTTTCTGCATTATATTACCCCGTATCAAAGAGTTAGCAGGGCGGAATGGTCGTTCTCTACAAGTTATCTGCGAAAGCTCCCAATGCGAACGCGACCGCTCATCATCAGTTTCGAACCCATTCCACTTTTAAAACAAACCTTCCTCGCTGCATTTCTGGAAATATGAGTCAGGAATAAGAACTACACATTGTATCATGGATCATTTAGGTGCATACTATGGTGAAAGTGATTATTTTTATTGCAAAATGAATCAACGGAATGTTAAGAAACAAGGACAAAATCACATGACGCACACGTCCGTTGGAAAAACACGTAACAATTATCACACCTTGTCACCATGGCAATGATAAATTGATCACAAGCTCGTGTCGTTTGCTCAGTTCATGGGGGTGTGCACGAATTGACAATGCTTCTACATACCCTAATAGTTTGGTGTTTCAGGTAGAGTAGATCACTTTGAACGTATGATTAGCAGCGACGCACTGCTTGGTCTCATTAGGATGTCGAGCAGTGAATGACCTGATTGACCTTTGTTCGATTGACAGTGCAACTGTGATGAATTTGTTGTTCATTGTCTTATAAAATCACACTGGGACATGTTCAGTTACTCGATGACGTAACTGCCTTTCCATTCTGCCGAAGTAGATAGCTAAGCAGTTGCATTTTAACTGGTGTATGCGGTGAGACTTGGTGTGAATAGACGATGCTTCTTTCCTCGATGGCGTAATTAATCAGGTAATCGTGAGAACAATTATCGGTTCGGCTGCAAAGTGGAGGCGACGGACGACTGACTTCAAGTCTGTGGGTCAGGGTTTCCAGTATCCTCTGATAGCTGAACTTTGTCTGATGTGCAACTGTTTCACATTTTATTCTGCCTTCGTGCCCTGGCATGGTAAGAAACGTTTGCTGCATAAGTCGCTAACGTTGTCAACTTTATAAGGGAGTTTTAAATACACGTTTATCGAGAAGCATTGTATTGAACTAGAAAGTGCAGTGCGGATATTGTTCCGACCAGGTATCTTCAGCAAACGGATCTTCTAACTGAACCATTTTCTGGGCGATAAAAGTCAACGTCTGAATGGCTTGTTTGACCGGCGGTGGTCGTGGACTTTGGACAATAACGACCCGAGTTCGATTCCCTCCACGGCCGGTCACTTTCCCAGTGGGCGGCCTTTCATTGGCCGCGGTCGTCCTCCCTGAATTGTTGTTTAATAAATAAAAGGGAGGTGGAAAGGGCATTTTTTATTTTCTTTATATTCCTCTTGGTGGGAAACAGCTGCATCTTCGGTTGACTGAGCACATTCCAGTGTCGTTTCAAGAGACAATGAACAACAAATTCATCACAGTTGCACTGTCAATCGAACAAAGGTCAATCAGGTCATTCACTGCTGGACGTCCTAATGAGACCAAGCAGTGCGTCGCTGCTAATCATACGTTCAAAGTGATCTACTCTACCTGAAACACCAAACTATTAGGGTATGTAGAAGCATTGTCAATTCGTGCACACCCCCATGAACTGAGCAAACGACACGAGCCTGTGATCAATTTATCATCGCCATGGTGACAAGGTGTGATAATTGTTACGTGTTTTTCCAACGGACGTGTGCGTCATGTGATTTTGTCCTTGTTTCTTAGCATTCCGTTCCGTTTTACCATAAATGTAGACATATTTACTGCAGCAATCACTTTATTTAGAAATAGGAGAGTATATTTCGTACAGCCGATATCAAACGCAGGTTATTCCTAATCTACTCGTTATAAACTGGTGACAATTGAGCGTCAGTTTTATCGTGACATATCCTATGGATGAATCAACACGCTGTTCCATGGATTCAGAACTGCTAACACCTCATTCTATTAAGATCCGCGGACCAACGAATTGTGTTATATTCCAAGTGCCCTTCTCCGTCTTTTCTCAAGCGCTAAGCTGTCATAATTTTCAACCTATTGCTGGACATTCGAGGGTGTTCTACAGGACTTCACTCTTTTGTTCTAAACATAGCCATAGAAACGAGCCTGGAAATTATACAGAACTCAAAAGCTTTACATCGACCATAATATAATTAGCGAACTGTTTGAATCTTACTCTAATGTCCGCAGATTTTTCAACCTCATAGGCGATGCCTGGCAGCGCACTTGTTTGGCAGTCGGCCTCAATATTGTGCACAGGCTCGCGAATCGACCGGCTACGGGGCAGTAGTACCGCTTCACCTAATAGTTCCAACGTGCGAATGGGTTCTGAAATATTGAGATGATGACTGTTGTGATTGGTCTCACCAGCTGCAACAACCCAAGCAGACATGTAAATCTAGGAAGCGAACGGCAAAGTTACCATAACAATAGAGCAGTTGTTTTGCCCATGGCGGATTCACAAGTTTTGTTGGATGCAAAATCGATTCGTTTGGATAAAGTTTTTCTGACCTGAGTTTCGGTTGAAGCACTTGTCTTTCCCAATCACTGAGCTTAGCGTTTACATCACAAACATTTTTTCACCAGTTCATGGGGTTTCATCAGTGTGCGAGTGACGTTGTTCCTCCATTTCATAGGCTCCAAAAATCCACAATATCCTGATAATCCAGTAGAAAAAGGATAAATCTGTTAACTGAGGTACTCCGTTACACTCATACCCTCGTTGCAGTGTCATTTGGAGTAGGGGGCTTTAAGCTTGAGATTTGCTCTGATTGCATTAGACTCGCAGACTTGGCACTAACTCTGCAGTGCTACTTTACATCAAAAGCTGTATTTAGCCCTTCCAGCTGGTGGTTTCAGCGGCTGTGTAGAATTTCATACTGGGGTGAATTCAATTCGAAGTCTCCAGTTTCGGCGTAGTATGAACCCATGATTAGGCGCTACTGATGATTTGGTGATATCCATACTCTAGCAAAACTAATTTGTGGTCTCTCGATCCATCTTGGTTCACCACGAAAGTCCATCACCGCAGTAAACAATAGTCACCCAGTAGAAAGTCTCGGTAGCGTTCTAGACCCCAGTCAAACGTGTTGATTCGATTCGGGAATTAACTGATGCGCACGAACCATCTTGTGAACTCATTAAGAGAAGCACAAATGGATGCCACAGTCTTGCTAGATCATAAGGACACTTATGAAAGCAATTATGATTCGTTGGCACTTGGTGTCTATCACATTTCAAAGCATACGGACACAGTTGGGATGATGCTACTGATGTCGGTTCAAATAGGTTATTCAACACGGGCAGGCAAATCCGCGGTAACCATTGGGAAGACCTTTTGTCTTCAAACTGCCAAATCTCGATCTAGATAGCAGTAGGTTCGTATAAAGCGATTCCACGCTTCCCATTGTGCAAATTTCAACTGAGATAATCAAACGAATGAGCTTGACCTTGCCTCACCCTGTTTTTCGTCATTCCTAGTGCCGTTCCTTCAGAGTAGATCACGTTGCCACTCCTCTTTACACACTGGTCACTATCGGATTCGTTATTCTATACGGTGTAACAACAGACTGAGATGAAATCCAATTTTCGTTCCACGTTTATACTTGAATATTGAGTGAAACGAACCTTGTAATCACAAAGGGGTACCAACGAATGTTGATCATGTGACAAGTTGGTGGACTATGTAAACCGCTGGCTAGTTTGGAGCGCCATAGAAACAACCAAGTTATCTATCACCAAGCTGGGCGGGAGGAAATGGGGTGCTAAATGCTCGCATTTAGACTTATTGGTTATTCACTTTGTATGCACAGGCATTGTCTAACGTGACGCGGTGCCACGTCACTTTAAAACGTTCAGTACCGTGTACGTTGCTTTAAATGCTCAGGATAACGGCTTTGTTCCGTATTATGATCAGTTTCAAGCAGGATAACCGATGTCAGCTGCGTTCTATCTGCTATGACCTACGGGTTCCTTCCTAAGCTCTGAGTGAAAAACTCACATAATTGGCCTCAGCTCGCAATTCCGATCGCTCCAGCCAAGTATGGAAAGTGAGCACGCCAAAACGACGGTGTGTTTACGGGAATCACAGCGTGGTATTTAAAGCGAAAATCGAACATTCCCGAGCTCCGGAGTCCAATTACATTCAACCCTTGCTGGGTTGATCAAAATGTCCGCCGGATTGATTATTGATTCGTTGACCCGATTTGCGTCAGACTGTAGATGACTGCTCGGTTAGCAAAAGGGGTGATCCGATAAATTGTTGATTATTCAGTCCGGCCGGCATGCTCGAGCTGGTTAATGACTTGCTTGAAATTCTTCAGGTGGATAGATCTCACCCATAGCAAAGGCAGATTCTCACATTTCATAGTTTAGAAGAAAAAAATTTATCTTCCTTGAGGGTTGTGGAAAAAAGATGGGAACCGAATGGCGCTCCGCCGATACATGAACCACGAGAGTAAATATAAAAGATTTCTCTTTCTAACTGATGTGATTATATCTCATACTGCATGATACGCTATGTGATCTAATTCACCCTAGCTTACCTTACATGAACTGTCATACTACATGGATGCAATTACATCTCAAATGTTATGCACATTTTGACTTAAGAAACTCAGTCGACTATTTGAGTGTACAATCTTCAAGTTTATCTCCTTATCAGGAGATATCCCAGATCTTAGTGCGAACGATAACTAGGTCGTCCTTATTCTTGAAAGGCAAGTTAGCTCTCTCCGTTCTCCTGTCTTAGCACCGGCCCATGGAGGCAAGAGAAAGTTGTGCGATAACGCGTCTGATCAACGATAACCGTATGAAGAAAGTTGGCCTTGTTTCCAATCATTGAGGCTACAAAAGTTCTTGGTAGATACATATAGGCTGAATCAGAGTTTACTTGTGTTGACTATGCTCAGAAGAGTTCATGAGGGATTTTTTTGTGTAAATACAACTTGTTCTGTGTTTCTCATGACCGTATGCTCTTAGGGCAAGTTGTCATCATTGAGTATCATTAGGGCACGCTTTTAATGTCGAGATGGCTTCTCGCCGTCAAAGAGTGTAATAAATTGATCACTAAACTAAAAATGATAGCGATGTAACCACTGTGTTAGTCAAGAAACCGTTTCCGTGGGCGTGAAACAACGCATGTGATAAGTCGTTATGTAAATACTGTGCTGCATCCTTTAGTTTTCTCTCTCTCTCTCTCTAAAATTATGTTTAGTTATGGAGTATGGTTTTGCAGATTTGTATTCAAGCACTGGGTATCGATTGATACACAGGGAAATCCTGCTGAGGCAGTGTAATTACAAGTTTGTTGACTGTGGCGGATGCCATGTGTTGCTGTAATTTCGGTGGGTAAACTATGTGATCCACATGCAGAAAGTCCGAAGTCATCCGATATGGCATTATAGATCGGCTGGTAGACCACGCGCTGTACCAAAACGATGGTGGCAACCATGTGTGGGTTAAATCCTGCTAGAGTTAGCGATTTTAAACAGTTGGATCATCCCAAAAACTTGTCATACCTACCTAACCATATTTCATGTAAAACTTCACCGATACATTAGGCCACTGTGTTCCGCAGGGTGGGTGCAGGGTAGCGATCGGTGATTCCTTCGTCGGTTTTTGTGTTCTTTCGACGTTCTCCGATTACTCTTCGTCTGATAAATATGTGCATCATCTTTTTCCTCTATGTGACTCATTTCAGCCTCCCTATTTATCACAAGTGATCTTATTGTTTTTACCAGGTACTCTCCAGTGTGCACCAGGTACAGCTTTTTTCTTTACCTATGAGATAACTTCGGTATTTCCCACAAGGTTTCTGCCTGTTAAAAGCAAACTCTGTCACTTGGCGTAAGTGGACAGAGTGGTCTACTGCAGTTGAGAACCGAAGTTGGCAAACATTCGTGGGGTAAGGCGAAACTAAGCTACCGAAAACGAAATCGTGTAGTATACAACCGTTGGGTGAAACAGTCTGAGACGTACGGTTTTTCCAAATGCGTTCTCTGATCTGATTTTTGCTTGAGACATTTCTTCACGCGTCTACTTTGACCTGTTTGGAATCGCAATATCCCGGAGATGCGTACAAAAACGTGGAAATCCGGTTAATATTGTATTTAAAACTACCGTCTGTTGTATTCGTGATCGGACGCAAGCAGGTGCAACAAGAAGATCAGCCCAAGTGTAAGCAAAATCTGTATTCCGACGGTGAATAACTACAATGAGTACAGATGCATAATAATCAATGAGGAACCCGGTCGGTGAACATCGGAGTAAGAAACAGCCAGTAGGAAATAATGCCAGTGTATACCCGGTGTCCGGATGGATGGTGTTCTAGGTAAGTGACAGTGGGTAGCGTATCGATCGAACTTGCATGTGTGATGTTTAACACCATGTTTGTTGGTATTCTTTCACCAAAGCAGGTATATCGGCAAGATGTTAGTTGAGTTACGTCTACCGGATTGCATTCAGTGAGCACGAGCTAGCATCAGTGCGTAACAGTCGTGTTCTATATATGTCAATCTCCCCGCATATGAAGACGAGTCTAATTGTTGGGTCAGTATATCAGTAAGAAAAACCATACGGCAACCAGGATTTGACGTCGAAATTCGTTTACACCCGTTATAACTTTATTCGGTGTTGGAGAATCTATGCAGGATTATTATTTCGAAATTCATTCAGTTGGTCTCGGTTATATCAACATGTTCTCCGTTGGCTAAACAGTCTGTTTCCACAGGACCATCATATCGATGTAATGAACGTCTGTGCAAACAACTCCGTGAGGTCCTTGACACTCAGTTACCCCGTTCATCCGCCACTCGTTGACGAGAGTCCAAGGCATTGAACTCCCACGAACGATGATGACAAAAATGAGGCCAAGGCACTAAAAGTCACTCTGAGTACGTGTTCCAATGATGAGGCAAACAATAAAAGCAAAACGCTTAGGCAATACAGAAAAACTTCATTTCAGTCATTTCGCCGAGCAGCACGAAACGAACTGAAAAGAATGAACGTCTTTTTATCGGTAAATAAAACCTAAAGAAGGGGTGATCTGACACCAACACCAAAGGAACCCGTGAGAATCCCAGTGGCAAAATGGAAAAACAAAGAAGAGAAACAAATCAAAAGACGAGCATAAATGACGATCGACGACGTTCATAATGGTAATGCGATCGCACAAAAACGATTTTGTAGACTGAAGTTGCTTGACGAAAGCATACAGGCAATCTTAACTGAAGTGACTCGCAAAGAAGTATCAAAGCTTAACTCACAACTGACTACCACGAAAGCACTTTTGAAGAGTCATTTAGGGGTTAGTGCTTTGTGGCGAATAATTTCACCAGGGAATCAGATCTCCTACTGTACATTTCAAGAAATGATAAATGTTAAAAGCAAAGCAATCCAAGCTACTTGTGAAACTGTGATCTTTAATATTCAAGTTGACTGAAAGTAGATTTGTTCACATCTGTGTTTGTTTGAATGTTTCACTTGAGCTCTTTAAAACCACTATTCAACGGTATCTCCTGTTGGTAACATAAACATAGAGGTGGACAATGGTCCTCAATGATAATGTAAATGTCAGGCTGTAGGCAGCCGTATTTGTGCTTGAACAATGAAAGCTTCGGACCCAGAAGAGACACTTACTGGGCTGTGGGTTCGTGAAGTCTTCTGTTTTTGTGATTTACGGTCGAAAACGTGCTACCCCTCCCCTTTCTTAAGGGAGATCTCTGCTACTTGTATACTACAATGCACTCTCTACAGGTCATAGTGGCAATAAGAATGCGAGAATGAGTCAAGCGTCATAGGGTTTGGACAGAGGGTGGTGGCCATCACAGAAGCGATTATAATCAGCCTTTGACTGGCTTTTTTTGCTCAAGGAACTAAATAGTCCATACCATCCAGTTAACGTGGTTGCTGGTCTACCCATCCTATCCCAATGATTCAGCTCCGAACCATGTGCCGGCCGTAACCTAGTAGTGCAGTCCAGCCTTCCTACCTTATAAAAACTCAGCGTCTAGTCCCTTTGACACTTGATCCAGTTCCAATACGATCTGCACAGAACAGGAAGTAATTGATCGAAAATAATTTTTCATTTCGTAACTCGCATTCAAATGCTGTGATGTGCATATTCTGTGATCATATATTGCCTAATAGATTATCTTTTGGAGTGGTTATTTCTTTCACAACGACAGGACCCACAACCTTTCGGGAACTTTTCCAAGTTTATTAGGCAAACAACTGCATTTATAAAATATGATTCATCATGCAGTACTAAAGCTCAGCTTACCACTGAAAACTATGGAGGCATGGTGCAGCACTTCCATCGTTCTTAGGAATCATTAGCCGTTCACATCCATCGAGCCGTTGAGAACCAGCTCGGGTAGCCTTATGGCTAGGGTATTTGACTCACAGTCGTTCACCCCCGGGTTCCTGTCCCGGTTGAGATGCAGCGAATGTGCGCTGATGACAATTCTTAACAAAGAGAAAACAGCTGTACCGTGCTTCAATGGTCTTCAGTGATGAGTTGGTGAATCATATTTTGCAAACCTAATCTCATACTACTCACGTTCGTCTCGATTTATGCTGAGGGACGTAGACAATATTCAGGGAACTAACTATGCTGAGGATTTGATCGTTACCAATTTCGGATGTCCAAAGCTTCGTACATTCCTAAGCTGGTTGTTGTGGTGAATCTGGTGTTTCGGGATCTGGAATGGGATGAATTTCATAGAAAATGCAGAGCTGCTCAGGACTCAGGAGATACAACAATATTGATTGACGTACACACGCTCAGTGACGGCAACCTTTGCGCAAATACGATAGTGATGCAGAAAGTTGAAGTATATCTCAAAGTCAGTTGGGTGCAAGATTTTTACGCGGGGTTTGCACTCGGCTGGAAGTGCTTTACAAAGTAAATCAGGTGAAGTAAAGAATTTCGAAGTTCGTCATTTCTTTCAGCTAGGTAATGGACCACTTCTACCTGCTCTTCCATCACGACTCGTCTGGGCAACTAATCCCGGCCGGGCACAAAGATAGCGTGTATCGAATACTGCAGCTCTTTAAGATAAAGTGCTCAACCTAAAGAGCACTCACTGAACGATAACACTTTGGGCCTAACCTTGACTTTCCAGACTTGGTGTCACCCTCCATGATTCGACCAACGAAGTGGATTTGTTTTTAGTCTGAGATCAACATTATTTCTTACAAACTGTGGTGAGAGATATCACTCCAAGTCTCGTGTTCATCGTTGACAGTTCTCCCCCATAGTAAAGTAGACTTCTGCGGTCATGGCTTTGGTGTCTGGTCTAAGGAATCACGCGGATGACCAACGAATGCTCACTCAAATTCTGCGATGACTTTCGCCTGTACGGTTGATGCTTACTATATAGAATATAACGTTCTTCTGTTGTCAGTCTACTGACTTCTAAAGACAACAGTAGGGTATAAACTTTAGACTAAGCATTCGAAGCACATTGTAACTAAATTTACATGTCAAAGCTGTTAAGCTCATGAGCCTTAAAGAAAAACCGACCCAGTTTCTGCGGGGTGCATTCGGACAGGCAGAGATGATACGGGAGCCATCGAGAGCCTTACGTGTCTATTCGAATACGTGATTGCACTTTGCTAGTTAGACAATCACTGGGAGTGATATAGCCAAGTAGACAACGAAACCAGTCGGTTCTGGTAATATTTATCTTGCTGAGATAATGTTTAGAGTTAGATCAGCCCAGTATCAAAGCAGGATTTTTCCACTGGATGTGCAAAATTGAAACGGAAGCGTTCCTTCCACTGCTTAGATCAAATACAAATCTTGCAAATCGAGTCGGCTTGTTATCAGGATGCAAAACGGTCAGTGTGTTGTAGAGCAGAAGCTTAGAATTAGACCTGTGCTACTACTCACAAATAACGATAAGCCAGTTTTGCAAATTCTGCTTGATTAAGATGCTAGAAAGTCACAATTATGGGCGGCAACCATGAGGAATATCAATTCTTCCAGCGAAAGAAAATGAAAAAGGTAACAACCACAGACTCTGATGGCAGAGGCATAACTCCAATTAGCATGATGAATTTGTTGATGCCAGACCAATTCAGTTATCACCTGTTACAAGGAGCCTGATGTCAAGGGGGCACGGTATAGTATAGTAATAGGTATAGTAATCCCAAGCAGTTTGCAGTTTGTTGAGCGGGGTAGAAAAGATTACGTAATTCAGTTCTCTGTTAGCAGAAAGTGTTAAACCAGTAGGTCTCCGAGTTGACCGCATTTCCTTTACCGTGCAGAATTAGTGCTTTGTACCCGTTCATTGAAGTTATCAATACAACCAAAATAAGAAAGTCAAATAGTTTTACTATGAGTCAGGAAAAATCTCAACTCTAGATTCTTGTTTTTGTTGCAGTAAGTGAGGGGGTGTTTAGAATTCAACTTTATTTTTCGCATTTAAAGAAAAAAATCAAGAGGTAACTTTACTCGAAGCTCTGGTCTATAAGAAGAAGAGCAAGAGAACAGCCGAAAGTAAACCGAACAAAAATTGAATTTCTGATCAAAACGACTGGCTAGCTTTCCCAAACAGTCAGTGTTTAACTTATTCAGCGAAACACAGACAAGTATAAAAGGACCAGTTAGATCAAACAGTTTCTTCTGTGAATTGAAATAAATTCAGCTTGGTAGTCGATGAAAATCGGAATTTCTTCATCAACAAAAGAAGTTATGTATTTGGATTTAGTACAGTTGCATCTTGCATTAGGAGTTTCACGAAAGTGATTACGGTGTAACGGAAAATGTCAGCAGATTATAACATGGCCTCATAATTAAACCGGTGGGTGCAGATCACATAGAGGTGGATGACTTTCAACAAGTGAGTCAATTCAACATTTGGGGAAACCCAGCCGCATATAAAAGCAGTTGGCCGTATCAGAATGCAATACTGAAATAAAAATGCGTGATTTAAAAGTCATTTGAATAAAGGTATACCCTCTGCCCAACTTTTTAGTGCAATCGTGTTTAATATTTTCTTACAGAAACTGATTTCAAAGACAAACTTTGGTAAGTGAAATTCTTCTTGGAATCCTGGTGGAATGTCTGATGTGATGGAGCACAGTACGAGCCAGAATGAATCACACCATAGTGAACAGAACGAAATGATAAATGTGGACTTATGAGGTAGACGATCGACTTTGTCAGTGTAATTTTCTTCTAGTGTTATGGAATTTCGCTCACGAATTCAACAGTCTGACTCAAATCAAGGTGACCTTGATAATAAAAATAAGTGCGTCAACACCATCAGCAATGAGAAGGCGTTTAATAAGTATAGATTTATTATAATGTATGGAATCTCTGTGATTTTGTTAGGAATTTGTTCAATCCGGTGGATTTACTTTCAGTGAGTTGGAATTATTTTATATGTGGATTGTGTCATGATTTGTCACAGCAGATCATATGGAGCTAAATAGTGAGTAAGGCAATTTGTTATTCATTGGTCTGTTATATGAAATACAATGTGCGAAATACCATCTACAGTGGCTAGGCTGCATGCAGCCATGTTTATGTTAGATTAATATAAGTGTGGGAATTTGATAATAAACCTACTGAGCCATGGGCTTGTGAAGTCTTCCGTTTTTGCCATTTCAGATCGAACATGGGCAATCTCCTTCGGAAGAGCACTGCCCCTTGCGTAGTAAAAACAAGGTCAGTGTTTCGCGGAGTCAATTGGTATTGTTTCCGAGTCGATGGAAACCTTGATACGTTTTGTTTGAAATGCCACTTTGTTGATTTACAATGTCTGATAAGAATACTGCGTATTGAGCCTCAAGTGACTTTCATTCAGTAGCTGTTGAAATACATTAGGAGTTTCCGTCTGTTCCTTTCATGAAGGCACGAAATAAATCTTCCACGAAACAAGTCACAAATTAGCTCAACCAAGCCACGCCTAGTCGACTTGTCAACAATCGATAGGGCGTTAGGCTACCCAAGGCTTAATTCCGCTGGCGTATCGAACAGTTTTCTACAGTCCAGCAGAAATCCGGTCAATAATCAACAGTTCAAACCGGCCGGCTTACAGTTAACCCGTCAAGGCATTAACCTGATTGAACGTTCAAGTTCGAAAATGTTCCATTTTGGCTTTAAATACTGTGCTGCTAATTTTCGTAAGTAGACTGTCATTTTGGCTTGTGGTGTTGCCATCTTTTGACTTGTCAGTGCCGGCTGGAGCGACAGGAGTTGCGAGCAGAGGCTCAATACATAGGCCGTACCTAGAAATTCCGGAGTAGCAACAGCGAGCATCACAACAGTTCCTCATCTCTGAGCATTCCATCTCGATCGTAATCCTTTATCCTCAGTCGAGGTCCTATAATTGGTGCATATTTTATCGAACTGAGTAGGCCGCAGAAGGCACTCACATTCAAGAGCTTTGCCAACTTTACAGAAAAGTTTTCTCAAAGAACAGCAGGGCAAAGGGAGACAAAATATCTAACTGTCGGGAGTGAAATTTCAGTTTTCTGAACGCTGTACGGCGGACCAATACCATGGATTGACCTGATCAAGAAAATCATTTTGAACTTCACCGAACATCAAAGGAAAGCGAAAAAAGGTTGACGGCGGAATGGAAATAAATCATTACATTTGATCCCCTTAACGTGATCATATTTTTCTTGCGCGTAGCATACCTAAAACTGCACCGTAAGCCGAACATTCATGGTAGTCAAACTGCGCATAGTGCAAATCTCTGTATAACTAAGCTTCCACCATCAGAGTGACAGTCCCGTTAACCTGAAAGCTTCACACTTCGTCTACCATTTCACTTGCACAATCGATGACACGTGTAAGGGCGGAACAGAACGATTGTATCGGATTCTGGCACAGTGGTTGAGGGACTACTATAAGACGAAATTCTGATCCTCAGTCAAAGAATACGAAGTCGATCAACTACATGTACTGTAAAATAATTACAGTCAAGCTACTGTAAATACATAAATCATTTCGGGGACAATTCGGCCACAATGTACAGATCTGTCAATGGAGATCAAATCACCCATCTAAAGGGTCGCAAGCGCACGCAGGCAGGGTCGATATCAAAGTTGAACAATAAAAAAGGGAACAGGCGATTATATGAGACAGGTGGGAAAGAATGACCAATCACGATCTGTGGTCGATGACAATGTGAAAGGGTAATTGAAGTTGTGGGGCCTAAAGAGGCGGGTGTTGGAGGAGAAGTGTGTAGATGAGTCTGACAAACGAACAACACAGAGGTTCGTTGAGCAGACGGCGGCAGGTATGAATCAAGATTATGAATGCATAGACATTACAACCATGAGTATGGCATGAAAGTTAGTGGGAATGTTAAGCAACACGATAATAGAGAGCTTGATTAAACAGACATAAACTCGGGAAATCAGTTGATCAATGAACGGTAGAGCACAGCTGGACCAATGTATGCTCAAACAATGACCGGTTAGGAATCATGGGTTATTTGGATCCCAAATGTGAAAATGAGATCAAAATCGGGACGGCCACATGTATGGATTAAATATAGATAATATCTATGTAAACTGTCATAGAACGAAGGTTTGGAAAATGTGTGATAATGGGAGTGGGCAAGCAAATTCGCATGTGGAAGTGGAGGCTGGTTGAAAACACGTGCTATCACCTTGATTCAGGTTAATGACCGAAAAGCAAACGCAATCGGTGCTGAAAATGTTGGAGATAGTCTCCAGCGGTAGGTAAAAGGATACATGCGAAGCAACGGCAGTTGACCGAGATTTAGTTTGGAGTGGGAATTTCAACAGATAAATTTGGAAACGGATAAAATGACCACTGACCCAGAGAGTTTTTGTTGTCAATCGGGTCAACTGCGTGAAATGAAATAACGTAATATTGTAATCATAGACGTCGAGCTCTAGAACTACTTATATGAATATAATTTGTCTTCGGATGATCACGTGGCTAGAGCTAAACTCGAAGGAAATGTTTGAATGCAGTCAGTGTTGTGATCCGTCCTGGTAGCTCTTGGAAGAAGGCCCTTCGGACTTCCAATCAATTCGACTTATTAGCACAAAAACGACAGTTTATATAATATGAATGTTGGTCATAACCAGATTTTGGCCCGCACTCTCATTGGATCGCCTGCTATCTTCAGTCAGCTCTTCTGGGTGGTTAGTCTAAGAACCAACACAATTGGTTCATTCTGTTCAGACAACCGTTGGCATCTGACTAATTCCTGGGTCCGTTTCACTCTCTCCAATGTGGTCCTCGATTCAGTACAGTCAAAGACATACTGACAGTTTGTCAAACCATTGTGCCATCTAACATACACACCAAGCCGTCATTTGACAATGTGCCAGCCCATTTCCTCACAGTCTGATCAATCCAAACTAGCTCTTTCAGAGGTACCGTGGAGTTGAGTCAACCTAACTACCGAATAACCGACAGTACTGATGCGATACGGTTGACTAACGAAAATCGATTGCATAGTGTAGTACTTTCATCCCGTCCTCTAGTTTGCTTCAGCTCTTTCAACCAATAACCTCGCCCTTTCGTGTATTGATTTCGGTCCCTAACTTTGAACATCGTCTCACCAAAAGTGAAACAAACAGAAATACAAATAGCAGTCAAACAAATCGAAGGTTAAAAGTGGAAATCATGGAAAAGACGAGGGAGTTTGAAAGTAACTGGGCCTCTGACGGCGGCACCCAACTTGTTCTACTCGACCAAGACCACGGGCTGATTTTTTCATATATTTTCTTTTGTCATCATCTGTTCACCTAAACCTACTCTCCAGCCAGTTTAAACGAGAAAATCTATCAGGGGGAAAGCATAAAACATTCTCCAACCGTCATAGCTTTTTCGGTATGAACCGTTGCTTCCAAGACTGACCTCTGATTCCCAGCACCTGACGTCTAACCTCAGCAATGCTGATGCGGTGTTTCCATCGCACTCGAGCAATACTGTGAAGAAAGTAATACTCAAACATTAACAGTCTTCGCGTATCTTCTACTCGTTATGGCGATGTTACTGAGTTGCATAAGAGGACAGACCTAATTGCAGCAGCATACAAACAACTCACGATGGCCAACCGGATGTCTCGCGCACTACACAAGTAATTCAAATTGGCAAAAGTCCCTAGTGAGATACAGATGACTGTAAAACAAACCTACCTATATCCTTTAAAGTTATCCCACCAGCATAAGGTTTGGTGTGGAGCAAACCCAGTCTTGCGGCAGCACTTTACAATTTGAAAGTGCAAACCGCATCCCATACGCTGCTACTCTGCCGATCGGGCTATCTAGAAAAACTGGCATTTTACCTGGATTTTCACTCAAGAGAACAATATCATCCGGGTATTCTCAGTCAACAAGTTAACTGTCTGAGCAAAGTTCGCAGCCACGACTTCCACACACGATAGCGATATCTCCAGAATCATTCCAGTTACAAAACTGAAAAGGAAGGACCATTGCAGGTATCTGTAAAATTCACACTTTTTCATGTTTATTGTGTTCTTTTGGTACGGCACATCTCTGCTGTACTGACTTTCGAATGTAAATGATCAATACACACTTTTAAAACACATACGCACACTTAATCACGACGTACGACAATGTAAATCTTGGAATAAAAACTCCGACAAAATTCCGTTCTCTGACTTGGGAATGTTTTGGAGCTTGTTTAACCGGAAGTCTGAATGCTATCGGTGGACTGCTGTGAGTTCTTTCCGTGTTATCTAACTCTTTTCCGTTTCTGGTGAGCACATTTTTATCTGCTTATCTAGCCACACTCCTGCGCCCATTCTAGCTTGCTAGTGCCGTGTTAGATAGTCTTGACATTGACTTAGTACTGTACGCCGTAGATGGTAACCTTAACGAAAGGCTTTTTCTGGCCAAGAGAGATAGAGATAGTTGGTCTACGAAGACGTGTTTGTGCCCTACACTCTATTGTAGGGTAAGAATGTGAAAAAACTAACATCGATTGGCTTAATTCTCACCCGTGTGGTTTTCACAAGAAGACTTGTCACCTTTCTTGTCGGTCCGCTCAAAGGCCGGCCGGTACATCTTTGCCTTGGTAACTAATCTAACACGAACAAACACTCAGGTAATCCTGTGCTCGTTCGGTCGATCATTTCGCTCGTGGTGGTTCGAGGTTTGATCGACCAGAACTCAGTTTCCTTCCTTAAGTGGGTAATTTGATTCCAGGTGTCACCAAACACCAGGCCAGTCTCATCTCGTCTCACACACATATTCACACTTACAATTATAATTCTATCTCATATTGCTCTTTGAAAATTAGTTTCATACATGGATATCTATTCAATAGGTCACTGTCGACACAGAAACTAGAAAAATAAACAATCCCAGGACTCGTTCAACCAGAAGTGGCCCTGGATCTGAGTTGGAGGCAAAATGCAGAGATGTATCTCTAATTTCAGGAACTCCTGTTGCAATAAAAATTTCCTATAACTGAGAAACCGAACCAGGAGATTGGGTAAATTAGTCTATCCCTACGTAATAAAAATCCGGAAGAAGGATGATTTCGATTCTACTTCCCCATTTTTGATGAGACGGCAGTGAATGTTTGACACAAAATTTCTCAAATCAGTTTTCCGGGAAGCTTTGAGATGATCCACAGGATTATTTGTCATTTCTCTGCTTCTCTCAAGGCTAATTTGCGGATCAGTTGCTCTTTACTGCATTTTTAAAATGATGACCCACTTCAAACGGACATGCGGTACACTCGTGCACAAAGAACAGTGCTTTTACATTCATTGGTCTTGTTCCGATTCGATTCTATTCAAATCGAAACGTGATTCAATCTGATTACGGTACACATGAACTCTGAGTCCAGCTGTCAGTTCCAGGTGTGCGAAATTCGTCACAAAAGCACATGATTCACAGTCGTGATTTTATGCAAGCAGTTTGATCTCCACGAGATACATACTCATTTGCATATCCACATGCGGAGGCGGAAAAGGTTCTGAAATTTACTGACTATCGTATCGCATTACTACCTTCAGCCTCCATCCCTGTCCTCTTCACACACCATTATACTTATCTACATTCAGTATTATGGATGGAGAGTGGTGGAAAATGAAATGAAATTCATCGATGGACGCCTAATCCAGGATTTATAGAAAGGCGTGGTGATTTTACGGATCGGAATTCGTGTTTACCGCAGAAGTGAGACGGAGAAAAAAACAACGAACTATTATCACTTTTCCCTCCTCACTTAACCAGTTCAGTGATCCCTTGATTCACACTGAGGTGACCGTTTTTGTGAATTGATCCAAATTTTTGAAAATCGTTGACCTCAGCGGGTTTCGGACCCACGCAAAGATGTCAACCATGCTTTAGTCTCATGTGCGCTCAAAAATTCATGCCTCGTATATTTCACATTTGGATCATCTCAAACATTTTTAAATTTTTCAAACCCTATTTTTTAATTTCGGTTTGTGAGTGTATGTTCTGACACATCGCCCACTGACGGTCCGGTTCGTTAAGCGGACAGCGGGTCTTCCTCCGTCCGGAATCGAGAACAAGATTGAATCCAACAAAGCGGAGCAGCGGACCAATCGGTGGCCAACAAATGCCTGAACCAATCGAATTCGAATCAACTGATCCAGGGGCAACCTAAACAATGAACCCGAAGAGCCATTTGTAAATACCAAATGGACCAACAAGTTCTCATGCCAGGATTTGGTTATGATCATAGCATATCTTATAAAAGTGATCTGTTATGTGCAAATAAGTTGAGAGTGTTCAGAAGCAGAGAAATCCTCTTCCAAGAACTGGTGGGAGGCGATGAAACTCCCTTTTATGTCACACCTGCAAGCCTAACTCCTCATGGGCTTTTGACAAACTAGCTGGAGTAAACAATTTAGGAAAAACTGAGATCTACACAAGGAAAAACCGCATTTAAACAGTCGGGTTATAACAAGTTCACTGTGGTGGACGCCATGTGCTTATGCGATGTGGGAGGTTATGCAACATGACTCCCATGTAAAACGTCCGAAGATCTTTAGTATGGCCTCACTGATCATATGGTAGAGCACACGAGCTACTACTGAGAGGTCGTGGAGTTCACGATCGTGAGTCACCAACTCCCGCCAGGGTCGGTGATTTCTTGCTGTTTGCACCGGTTCAACAGTAGAGTATTCCATTCAGTAAGTTGTTGGCTATTATTACGCAATCCTATCTGTCCGACCTTACCATGACGTTGTTGACAAAAACATCCATGAACCAGAGAGTGGCAGTGAGGGTTATTTTTGGGTCGTTATGCAAGTTTACCGATGATTGTTTCTTCAGTGGGGTAGTACATATCACTACGGAAGATCTTTCTTTGTAGTTCATATTTGTTCATTTTGTGTTTCTGTTCATGCAGTAGACAAGTAAGGATCTAGAAGATACATCTATCTGACAGATAGACATTTTTCATGTGTTTTATTCAGCAATAAATGTTGTAAAAGATTCAGTTCTACTCACATAATGGTAGCTGCTTCCATGGAAAAAATGCACACTCTCTCGCCTCCGAATCGCGTCTGATTATTGTTTCCTTCAGAAGGCAACAACGCAGTGGTATAAGGTATTAAACCGGTAAAGCTCTAGTTCTGTGATGAGTAAATAATCATACAATTAACTGTCAATGAAAGGAAACATGTTACCCAAACGAGTCACTTGACAAAGACAAACGGACTATCTCCTCGATAAGTGATGCCTCTATGATAAGTCTCATGACTGTTTTGCTTATGGTTCGATAAAATATGTGATGACTTGAGAATGGTAAACAAAACGAGATAATTCGCTGAATTTGTTCTTATACGTGAACGTATCAGAAATATCAACAAACCGAACAGCGTCACGAGTAAAAGAAACGGTCTAATTTCGGAATTTCGTTTGATATGTTTGCAGGATCTGTAACATTTGAAACAATCATGGGAGACCAATTTATTTCTACTAATTTTACAACATAAACGACAACAGCAGAAACAACAACAACGACTACTACTACTATTACTACTACTACTACTACTACTACTACTAGTAGTAGTAGTAGTAGTAGTAGTAGTAGTAGTAGTAGTAGTAGTAGTAGTAGTAGTAGTAGTAGTAGTAGTAGTAGTAGTAGTAGTAGTGCTTTCCGTAAGATGTGCCGGTAAATAGGTTGTTTATTGCCAGCCCCTCTTTTGGGCATAGATAAAATCAACCAAACATATAAGAGCAGCTCATTCGCATCCTCGGTTTCCATTCCACTTGGAGGCAGACATAACCCAACCAGGAAATGCCATCATGTGGCTTATATGCCTTCCTCCATCTTATTGCATTTAGTCTGTGTGGTGTAATCACGTCTATTATCGCTCCATGATTCTTCATAATTTGTTTCTAAACAATCAACTATTTAATTGTTCAGCTTACCTCACCACACCATGACTACTACCAATGTGATGGATCAAGCACACTACTTATTGAATAAGTAAGCAATTAGTAGTCTGAAACACAACAGTGGATAGTTACGGAGTGACGAAGGACATGATTGCGTCACACAGACTGAATGCAATAAGATGAGGTAAAGCGTACAAACCACAAGATAGCATCTCCGATCGGACTACGGCTGCCTCCATACGGACTAGATATCGAGAATGAAAATAAGCATTTCGGTTGTGCCTGGTTGATTTTATTGATCTCCAAATGAGTGGCTTGTATTGTTTTATTTACCGGCGCATCTTATAGATCAATACAATTGGTGGTGTGACCATTTTGAGTATACCTTGAGTGGAGCCTTTCTAGGAAGGGGACACACGAAGCTTCCTGGAGGAGTTGGAGGGCCTGGCGAAGCTCTCGGAGACCCAGTTGGACAAGGGTAGGTTAGCGGCCCCTGAGGACTTCTCAAGGACTGAAAGCAGGAGGTGCTGGATGTCGCGTGAAGGGGCTCGGAGGAGATGAAGTGGGCAGCCCTGACCACTAGATCTGACACCCCGGCCAACGGTCAAGATGCGACCGGCCGCTTCAGAGCTGCCCAGCTGGAAGTCGGTGCGGATCCACAGGTGCGCTCCGTCCACTAGTGGACCGTGCGTTGCATCGAGTGCTGAACTGTTGGAGGGCTGATTTGTGGACAAGCTGTCAGAGCCCTTGCGAGGTATAGTCCGCGTCGCTCGCGTTGGCATACCACGGATGTGTTCCAGCTGGAGGAAGTGGCTCTTGATCTGGCCATTCTTGACGTGCCTCTGGTAAAAGCAGCTGTTTTCGAAGATTCAAGAATGAACAGTGAACGTGTTACGCAGACACCGGGGTAAAAAATAAGCGGTTCCGCTACGCTTCATTTATTTTGTTGGTGTCTAAATGAGTGGTCTGCAATAGACAACCTATCTGCCGGCACTTCTTTTGGACTATAAAACTACAAAAACAACAACAAAAACAATAACTACTATTGTTACAACAACAACAACAACTACTACTACTACTACTACTAACTAACTAACTAACTAACTAACTAATCAGTGCAAAATGGCATCCTACGTCTTGTTTTCATTCGCACTTGTTGTTTAAGTCCCTATCTTGAGAGTTAATTTCGTAACCTTCCGAGCTATTGGCGTCTGACTCGTGATTTACCTATCGATCCATCGGTAACGCAATTCACCTACAACGTGTTTCCGTTTTCGGTAACCACATGGGAACTATACGCCTGAATTTATCAATCCAGGGCATTTGTTAACCAAATCTGTGAAATTCGTAACACTTTCAAGTTGAGTAAAATTTGTTTCCTAGACACGCCGATGAGTGTGAAATAGAACTTGCACCGGAACGTAAGCGAGGTTTTGTTCACACGCATATTTTATAGGTTGAAATCATTCGCTGTGGTGTCCGAAATTAGCATTCATCCCGAACATATACCATAACTACCGTTAATATTGCGGTAATGTCACAGAACCTGAAAAGGCTCCATGATTTGAATTTGCCGGCTGTTGTGTTTGGCTCGTACAGTCATGTGCTCACACACGCACGCATGATCTACACCCCGTGCATTCATGGATGCACGCCTGCAATCGTGCACACACGTACACAGTTGACGTTTGTCGTGCTTCGTCTCGGACAGCACTGACCAATCGGGTCGTAGCACTTGTTGTGCGACCTTGCACGGCTTAATCCGATTGTACGGTAGCCTTATGCTTCCGATTACGTGCATCACTGACTTATGCACTTGTATACCTGTTTGTGTTTTCACTTGCTCGCTTGTACTGGTGTTTACCGTACGGTGCTACGGAATATACGTCTATCCATGCAAGTGCTCCTTTCTCCCGCCCACCGAATTTGAGACACAACACCGGCGATACTCATTGTGACATTTCGAGGGTCCACTGCGTTAATTCCTCCTCCAGAGAGATATATCACTGGGAAATACCCGAACAAGGGGCAGGGCTTAAGGTAGCAAACAGAATGGGTTTTGAATTCACACGACTGGCTAAATAAAGCATGTTTTATAGATATAAAAGTTTGATCTAAAGAAGAAATACAATAAAATTGATAATGGATAATGGTAAAAGTCAGTGGTCTAATCTAAGCCACGGCCAAGGCGATCCTGACCCGTCTGATCAACTCTCTATATGAGCCCAGAAACTACATGGGAGATCTCTGAATATACCCAGACAACAGACGCGAAATACGGTGACATAATCAAGAACCCCATACTAGAGACATATCAGTTGGTACTTGCCTCCCACACAGTGTCACATTCAAGCACAAGCACAGTTATCTCGCCCAGTTTCTATGAAAACCAAGATGGTGGCCTCTAGTAGTGAACTAAAACACAGCAAAATCTATAAATTCTTCGGTTGAGAGGCTTGAATACATGAGAACAGGATGGATTGCGACTTTATGTTAGGATCACAAATTTTCTACTATTCAGACAGTCTCCCACATACTACTAAGCCGAAGAACTTGTTAGGCGCTTCCTCTTCATCTTGAAGCTATTCTCTATATTGAAAAACAAGACTATTCCTGGCTACTAGTATCTAGTGCAAGGAAATCAAGGAATACCGAGTGAATACGTGATCTTTGCAAACTAATCGTTCCAGTCGGTTTTCTGGCGTGAAACGACTCCTAGTTTGGCTTTTAGTTGCATGTGACTAAATCATAAGCTCATCAACCTATTGTGAGGAGAGATGTGATGGGTGAACAACGAAGAAGGAAAATATGCAGTCAGCAAAACTGTAAAGCGCAGCCTATTGCGATATTTGTTGTTTTGCTGGGTAGACCTTTCTTTGCTATTTCCTGACAATTTCATCTGCCCGAAAGGTATACTTTGAGAAAGTGAAGAGCGTAAGCTACTGGATGACGTATTTGTGGGCCATGGGAGAAATTCTTCAACTACGCAATCTTGAGTACATCCTGAGATTTACATCAGTGGAGAGGGACTCTTTCTGTAGATGATGCTGCGCACGACGCTATTGGTGGGATATGAATGTGCCAGTGAGAATCCAAACCACAATCTATCCAATCACACTAGGATAAACTGGCCAGATAACTACGGGTTAACGGGGTTACTTGACATTTTGTTGTACTCATTTACTGATGAACAGAACTTTTTAACACATTGTTATGCGACCATGGATGTTTGGATCGATATAGTGATGGTCAGTTAACGGTGACTGATACAAAATCAGCTACATTTGGAACTGATTCACGTCTAGCCTTGCACTCGTGAATGAAACGGTGGTTCAGTATGACCGGTGAGTCAGACACGGAATTGTAATTCGTTCCGTTTCAGCTAAGTGGACTACCGCACGTGTACGTTTGTATGTATGTGCGTATGTACGTACGCATGTATGTATGTATGTATGTGTGTGTGTATGTATCTATGTATATATGTATGTATGTAAGTTTGTGTATGTGTGTGTATTTGCAGGTGGACATGTAAGGCTGTGTTCGCCTGTGACGCTCAAATGAGTGCCGAGCCTGAAAAAAATGCAGCGGACACCAGTCCGCCCCAGAATTGTAGCGACTTGGAGATGACGAAGTTCGAATGTGTAAATTCATGACCAAAAATTACCCTAGACAAAGATAACAAATTAGCACTTAGCCCAGGCAGTTTGTGTGTTGTTCGAGTCCACAGGGCTGATCGTTGTTTGCCAGCTTGCAGTAAGGACGATCGGTTTCCGCCAATCGAAAAACACATTTTTGACTGCTTTGCTCGCGCACGGTTAAACCTTAGCTCCCGTAGCTGCACTCGTATCCGGTTTTGCTCTAACACATAAACATGATCAAATTGTTTAAATACAAACTGTCCTTCACATACCCCACCGACGTTTTTGCCATTTTTTGGCACTCGTCTGAACTTTTGGCTTGTTGCACATTCCTTAGGCCATTCTCGGGATCTAGTGAGTACCTAGTATCCGGAGTACTAAATTGATGAGCCCTTTGTCTTTTCTATTTTTTTTGTAGATCCTCAAGTACAAGTATATCAGTTTACCAATTTTAGTCGGTGGTAATTCAGCTTTTTAACCAGTTTTTGCATTTTTCTCACTGCTTCGGTTCTTTTTTCACTTTTTAATAATTTCAATTAATTTTACCATTTGTATAATGAACGACCCTAAATTTCTTGACGCTGTGGCAAATGTACTCGCCATTCCGTTCGCATCGTCCAGGGAAAGTGATCATGAGGATTGGTTTGTGCAGTTATAATCAAATTTTGCTCAGCGCAATGTGACCAACGAAAGTAGTGGATCTCACTAAGTGGTCGCAGTTCACCCTCCACTCATCGTCGACGAAGTACAAGATGTGTAGAAATCAGGAGAAACCAACCTTTAGGAACGCATAATAGCAGCGGTCATTAGCCGCATAGACATGTCAGACAAACAGCGAATAGTCCGTTTGTTTGCAGACACTGAGCTCGGAGATAGCAAACCTTCCCCGTTGCTTCGGCATATGCCAATATATACATATTCACCAGAATCTAATTTGAATCGTCTGGAGTGTGAATGGATACTCCTCATTGAAGAGCCCACAAATGAATCACAACTGTGATTTCTCATAGTTATTCGTGTCTGAGTCACTGCTAACCCGACGAACAACGAGGCTGCATGTGCAAGCGCTCATATTGATAGTAAGTAGTACGGGGTACGCATACCTGATGAGCGGCAACAACCGCAAAACCGGTCGTGTGCTTCCGGGGAAGTTTTGTTCGCACGTTTACATACTACTTTATATATATATATATATATATATATATATATATATATATATATATATATATATATATATATATATATATAAAGATCGATAATAATCTCCTGAAAGAGATGTGGCTTCAAAGTCTTCTCAACGATATGCAGAAATTTCTTTGTGTGTCCACAGGGGAATTTATCGAAAAACTCGCCGAGAAGGCGGACATAATTAGGGAAACTAAGTCTGTCATTGCCTCTTTACCAGCCACTGTGCAAGATCGTGTCAAAAAAGTCGAGGCACTCAGTGTGTCGTCAGTTGGAAGCCCAACCCAGGCTTCACCTAACAGACAGTTTCACTCAAAAAGATCTCCCAGTAGCAATCGTATAAAAATTTCGGTTCTGCCACCACCAACTGATGTTCTTTGTTGGTATCATCAAAGATATCATCGGAGGTACCGTCCTAAGGCGCGTTATTGTCTCCCATCTTGTGCCCTGACCCCAGCCATTCAGGGGAACGAGGACACCAGTGAGTAGCTGCGACGGACGCTGCTGGCCAGGGTAGTCACCTATTCTGCATCATCGATGGTAATTCAGGTACAGGTTACTAGGTAGACACACGTGCTGAAGTTAATGTACTCCCACATCAAAGTGAAACTTTAGATAGGTGCCGCTTCCCCAACTTACTTGCCGGTTGTGGCACTTCTATACAGACTTACGGACAAATTTAGATGACATTAGATTTTGGTCTTCATCGCACTTTCTGTTGGGTTTTCTTGATTGCAGACGTTCAAAAAGCCATACTTGGTATTGATTTCCTGTATCACTTCGTCCTCTTGGTCGACTTTCGCCGCAAACGTCCTGTGGACCGTATCATTAATCTACCCCTGAATGGGATTTCGGCTGATTCTAACCCGATCAGTCCCGTTTTACTTAAAGCGACCGGTTCGCATTTGTTTGGTGGCGTATTAGATGCATACCTAAAAGTGCTGCAGTCACCGTCCGTACTACATGCCGTAACCAGATCGGTAGGTCATCACATTAGCACATCAGGCCCTTCAGTTTTTGTTAGGGCACCTCGGCTCGCACCAGACAAGCTTAAAATTGCGCGAGCTAAGTTCGAGCACATGCTTTAATTAGGTATTATTCGTGCATCAAATAGTCCTTGGGCCTCATCACTTCCTATGGTCCCTAAAAGACAGGAGATTGGCTGCCATGTGAAGATTATAGAGCACTCAATAACGCCAATGTTTCAGATAGGTATCCCATCCCACATATTCAGGGTATCACGGCCAACCTCAACGGTGCTCGTGTGTTCCCCAAAATAGATCTGATACGTGCTTATCACCACATTCCCATCGCAAATGAGGATATACCTAAGACGGTGGTAACAACACCCTTTGGTCTCTTCGAATTTCTGCGAAAGCCATTTGGTTTGCGTAAAGCTACACAAACCTTTCAGCGTTTTATTGACCAGGTTACCAGGGATTTATCTTTTGTTTTCGACTACACGGACAATCTGCTTGTAATCCGAAGATGCAGATGAGCAACATCTACATTAGTTGTTTGAGCGTCTGGCCGCATAAGGTATAACCGTCAATGCGGACAAAAGTGTCTTTTGCCAAAATCCAGTTGAGTTTCTAGGCCACATGATCGATGAAAGTGGTATTCGGCCTTTAGAAGGAAAGGTACGAGCCGTTCGTGACTTTGCGTTACCTACTGCACTAGCCGCTGTTCGTCGTTTCAATGGGATGGTAAGCTATTATCGGCGTTTCATCCCAAACTGTGGTCGAGGCACTAGTGATGGTCACAAAGAACTATCTGAAGATGCTAAAACTGCATTTAAAGCAGTCAAAGACGCTTTGGCTTCTTCGACTTTGCCGGTTTATTTCGACTCTGAAGCTCATCTGAATATAGCCACCGATGCCTCTGACAAAGCCATTGGTGGCGTGTTACAGCAGTGGTCCACATCACAATGGAAACCATGAGCATTTTCTCTCTTCGTCTCCTACCAGCGGAAAATAAGTATTCTACTTTTAGTCTGGAATTACTTGCTGTTTACAGTACTGTTAGGTATTTCCGATATGTCTTCCGAAGCAGGCAATTCAACGGCATTTATTTGATCACTCTAAGTATGAGCAAGTGCTACTCAGTGATGAAATTTGAATGCATTAAAGTCACATTCGATACAGTAGAAGCGTAAGCTTTCGGGCCGTATCGCATAGGTATGGATCCGACTGGCACAAGGAGATTGTGAATCACAGATTTGTAGGTGGGAGAATATTCAGACGCCGATCTTGTTGAGATGCAAATCGAATTAGACTTCCGACAGTCGGAAATCTGGTCCGGTAGGCTCCAACACATGGAACAGGACTAGGTGTGAAAGCAGGAAGACTTCGTAGAACTGAGAGTCTTCTGCGGTAGACTGGGCGAATTGTACGAGCAACAAAAGGCTGGAACGTAATCCCAGAGGATCGCCTGCAATGATGCAAGCTTCCGTTTGTGTCAAGGTGGACCCGAGAGGATGGAAGAAAGCGTGCGGCAGTGGTTGACAGGTACACAGTAACAACCGAAGGTAACATCGGTTCCGAAGTTTTCGTCCCTCCAATAGAGCAAGATAATCAGCTGAAACGCGCTAAATGAGGGCCCTGCAAATGGCCGTCAAAGAACCAGGGAGGCAGGCGGCGAGAAAGGCAGTACCGCGACTCTTGTAGAGCTGAGTCATGACATGTTTTCCCCCTGGAAGTCAACAAAGGACATTATTGTCGAAGTGTATGCTGCGATTTTCTTCTTCTTTTTCTCGAGTGTTAAGTGGACTGAAACCGAAGCATGTGAAGAATATTGAATGCAGGCATATTAATGTTTCGATTCCTCACCAACCCTAACAGTGTTACAAAGGAACTGAAAAACCATTTGGGCTGGATAATTCTCACATATTCCATGTATTTTTCTACAGTTATGCCTGTATATAACAGTTGTGTACCCGCTGAATATTCACCTTCAGAAGAGTAAAGCAATCATTAAAACTTGACTTAACTTGAATTGATGGTTTTATTACCAAATTATCAAAATTATACGCACCAAGAGCTTTGCATAGTAGGTAGTCAGTCGATTGGACGGTCCAGCGATCAAATAATCGATAAGCAACGATAATTAAGGCATTTGGTGACGTTCAGCGTCACGACCAGCGGTCAGCATTAGCATTAGTGATTGCCCCGGGCTCGAAAATTGAGTACTGTACCGGACTCCGGTTCAGCGGTTGAGTGACTTAGAAAACAAACCCGAATCCTTAGTTAGAGAATGCGAAGCCGATAAACTACGTGTACTGTAAAATAAGTACAGTCAGGCTACTGTGAATACATAAATCATTTCGGG
Organism: Fasciola hepatica; assembly: GCA_948099385.1. Classification (NCBI taxonomy): domain Eukaryota; kingdom Metazoa; phylum Platyhelminthes; class Trematoda; order Plagiorchiida; family Fasciolidae; genus Fasciola; species Fasciola hepatica. Next base: position 845,341 of record CANUEZ040000177.1, read on the forward strand.
GACAATTCGGCCACAATGTACAGATCTGTCAATGGAGATCAAATCACCCATCTAAAGGGTCACAAGCGCACGCAGGGTCGATGAGACAGGTGGGAAAGAATGATCAATCACGACCTGTGGTCGATGACAATGTGAAAGGGTAATTGAAGTTGTGGGGCCTAAAGAGGCGGGTGTTGGAGGAGAAGTGTGTAGATGAGTCTGACAAACGAACAACACAGAGGTTCGTTGAGCAGGCGGCGGTAGGTATGAATCAAGATTATGAATGCATAGACATTACAACCATGAATATGGCATAAAAGTCAGTGGGAATGTTAAGCAACACGATAATAGAGAGCTTGATTAAACAGACATAAACTCGGGAAACCAGTTGATCAATGAACGGTAGAGCACAGCTGGACCAATGTATGCTCAAACAATGACCGGTTAGGAATTATGGGTTATTTGGATCCCAAATGTGAAAATAAGATCAAAATCGTGACGGCCACATATATCGGTTAACTATAGACAACGTCTATACACACTGTTATAGAAAGAAGGTTAGAAAAATGTGTGTCAGTGGGAGTGGAAAAACAAATGCGTATTTGGGAGGGGAGGCTGGTCGAAAACACGTGCTATCACCTTGATTCAGGTTAATGATTGAAAAGCAAACACAGTCGGTGGTGGCAACACTGGACATGGTCTCCAGGGCTAGGTGGGAAGATAAATGTGGGAATTCCAGGCAATACAATCAAGCCTGGTTCAGCGTGGAAATTTTGACTGATAAATTGGAATCTGATACAATTAGGTTGACGCTGACGTCATCAGAGTTTGGTTGTGGAAGATCAGGTGAATTAACCAGCTTCTTTTCTGAAAAGGGGCTTCATGAGCTCTCGCTGAATTCGATTTGGGCTACCCTCTCACAAGGGTCTTCTAAATAGGCTGTTCCTGCAAACTTCTGGAAGAGTGCACAAACCAAGCTGATTTAGACGAGGTCCATTGTTGTTTATTCGTTCCAGTGATCCACCCCTCAAAATCCTGAGCGTGAACTAGGTTAAGCAGTTTTCTCGTTCCTGAAGACTCGGTGAAACTGGCAGGGCTAAAGTCACCGACCGGGGTTTACTGCGCTTCCTCATGAAGCCTTCAGACAGGCGGTGATAGGGTGGTATAGGAAATTATCATTTCGGAGGTATGGGGTTCGAACCATGAAACTGCCAGTTTTGTCGTGGGTATGTAGCAATACGCTCAGCTGTTCCTCACACCTGACCTCATATGGTTTTTCACTCAAAAACTTAGGGCCAGGTTGTAGGTTTCTCCTTTTGATGTAAGTGGCTTTCAAGACAATGGAGAATGCCTGTACCCCTGCAGCTATCTCTCAGAATGGCGCGGAAAATCTACTGTACATGTCATGCTAGCGTCAACGACTGGAACATGCCTGTGGTTATTTATTTCCACACATGACTGTTGAATTCGGGAACTAAAGTTGCCAATCGGCTCGTTGCTGATTTACTTGAAAACAGCTAATATTATTCACTGTATTTCGCCGGTTCTTGTCCATTAACGTGTTCAAAGAGTTGAACAGAGACTCGGTCTGTACCCGGAATGGAATCAAGTAAAAGAGTGGAGTTTCATTTTCGCGAGCAGAACACGGACGTCCGCATACATTAGAGAAGCAGTAGATTGTGGGTGTATCCTTGGTTTGACTTCCATCTACGAAAAGAGCCGCTGGTTGAAGTGGTGTGACAGTCAAATGACCACGTGTTCAAGAGAGGACTTGAAGTCTTTCCGAAGAGATGGTGACAAAATACTCATGCCGGGGTTCATATTTCGAAGCTGAATTGAAGAGGCTTAGACGATGCTTCCACAGATGATCACTGAAGACTGAGGGCAGTTGGAGCCTGAGGTTTTGTATGTTGTGAACTTTAGCCAACGATAATCAGCCACAACTAGTCTATTTTCATCACTCATCGAAACTTGGTGCAACAGACTGAAGAAGATTACCGGATCAGTCTGGTGGGCGACGACGAGGCACGATACGTCTCCAGTTTCTGGAAACCAAAAACACCGAACACCTTTATTCCTCTGCTTTTTTTCTTAATATGGTTCAGTTTACCATACTGCGATTTCTATCTTCTTGAAACTGAGTTTGTTGGTTACGGAGAGATTATTATTGCGCTCTGAACGTCAGTGATTGAGCCACTCATGCTCAAACCCTGTCCTGGCAGGCCTGCCTGGTAACAGATATCTCTGTTGTCAAGCCCTTTTGTTTTGGGTCAGAAGTCGCTCATCTTACTTCGCCTCAGGTCCATTTTTGCCTGTCATTTTTAACGGGCTCATGAGCCCTTGTACTACTGGGTTTATCATCCCTGAAGTATATTTATTTTTTTAATGACAAAAGTAATATACAATAACTGGTCTGAATTCTAAGGGAGGAAATTAAAGTACAAGTCATTTTTAGAGTGAATACAATTGGAAAATACGGTGTCTAATTTGTCCTAGCCCGTGATCAATTTACGATGGGACGTCACCTGAAGCAAGTTTTTTTCCCGTGGAAAGTTTCCTGATTCATTCACTACACTAATTTGTGTAAAATAATTGTCTGGGCTTGACATTCATTGGAAGGTAGGCGTAAGCTCACTCTGGTTGCTATGACGCAGTACTCAAAATACCTCGTCCAGAATCTGTTATCCTTTGGATGAATCAGAAAAAAGTAGCACAGAGAGATAACTGGATTTGCGTTGTTTGGTAACCTTGGTAATTTCGACGGTTGAAAGTGAATGTCGATAAGGCTTTAGATAATTGTCTAGACAATGAGGTTACATAGTGCAAGATTATTTTTGTTAGGCCCCGGCAACATGGATACTATTTTATAAGGAATGCGGAATGTATTCCATCTAACCGTACCCCCTAGAAGACAACGGAGCTCAAAAATCGGTTTTCAAAGGTATACCGACTGTTTCCAAAGTCAGTTCTTTAGAAAAAGCAAGCTGTTTTTCGGTCACCTTGCACAGCACTGAGATCCGGGTGAAAGGACGATAACCCAAGTCTTAGAGGGCCCTCTGCATCCAACAGCTATTGATCATTTGACACAAAATAACTGTTTACAGATGCCATACAAACATGTGAACAGTGAAGGCCATCCTCAAAGCAACAGGAATGTTGTAACTCAAGGAAACATTAAAAAACCCCATCTGATGGTGACTGAAACCAAGACCTGTCAGATTTTGCTTCTCAGGGAAGTATGGGATTCGCGCTATGTCCGATGTGACTGCGGCAGACCGGGGCACCGTGTGTGTGTGTGTGTGCTTGAAATTAAAGTGAGCCGAGAGGGTCCAGCAAAGTTGTTCTTGTGACTTACTATCAAGCATATTCGCTTAGAGTGTTCAGTGGACCAGACTGGATTGCTGCTGGTGATTCTCAATGAAACAGTAACCGTACGGTGCTGGCAAGGAACTTCAATGGCGAACTGAAAAATGTTGATATGGTAGTGACGAATCACCACGGAATAAATATCCCAAAACTAATTATCAGTAGGGGATTGACAAGAAGAAATATTCTAGATCGATTAAAAATTGTCGGGATGCTTGTATGGTTCCTGACTGTCTTTTTGTGTGTGCATGAATATCCAGTGAACTGATGTTTGTGATTCGTTCAACATGACCTGTCCTGCAAGACCAACTTCTTGTCTGTCCCTGAATGGTCACAATTTTCCTGAAGAGCTAATTCCTGTGGCTCACACTTTTAGATTGTGAATGTAGTGTGCCTCTAGACAGATAGCTACTCACTCATAAATCTGATTTCGTATATATATATATATATCCTCGAAATTCAACAGTCAGCTGGATGTTTGAACTTACTCCAAGAAGTATTTTTTTTCCTGGTGAAGATATCCGATATTATCTCTACCCACCAATTTATAATCAGTAGTTGCGGATAAAACGCGAGAAGTTTGTGCTGTTTCTCATTACCTAGATTTTTTACACCTCTCACTATGAGAGAATATCAACCACAAGAAGAAAGTGCTTGGATTTACAGCAATAAGGTTCGAAGTACATATTGTTTTCGAGCTATTAAAAGTTGACCGGCCCCGATTATCATTGATTTATTCCAGATTTTGAGGCACGGAGTCCATCAACACAAGTCATGTTTGAGCTACTTACCCCATGCTCAGTTGAGTGCATCCTATTTGCGTTTAAAGTAAAATATGGAGAAACTATATCAACTTTATTCATCAGTAATAATATCATTTCATCAGTCAAACCCAAACTTGAGCCATGAAGAGGCACTAGAAAAAAGTTTGATCTCCTGAAGTTTTCACGGTCTGGCCATGTTTACGTGAGAAATTAAAGAAAACATATCGGTTCGGATCAGTGGCTGTCATAGAAACACTGCCTCAATGATTTCTCAGAAAGATATCCTTCTCTTCTCTCTCACTCACACACCCACTCACTCACTCATTCGTGATGGAATTTACATCCACAATTTTGATAATTATTCATATTAGACCTACCACTACTTTCGGTCATCGAAGCTTCAGGCAACTCTATCATGGTAAACAAAATCACAGCAATTCAACGGCCCTCAAAATCGCCGTAAAACTGACCTTAACAATATTAGGCCAAAGAGAATGTTATATTTTCAACTTTCGTAAAGATATGCTACTTACAGTATACAAGAAAAATGAACTTATTGGTACGAAAAATGAACTGTTTGTTGAATTTAGACCTCACTTGTATGTGTGCAAAACTAAAACAACAAAATCGAGCAGATATAATTGCCGGGAACAGACAAGAAAAAACGGAACCTACCACTATCCGGCTGCCGGTTTCATTGACTTTTTGGTGAAAGCTAAGCGAGGCTTAAAGCCACGATGTCCACGATGTGAAATGCTTGCCAGAGTACGCATGGGTGATTAAGCTTTTGGAATCGAGGAAAGTCAGTTATCTGGTGAAGCAGTAAACAGTGTTTACGGTCTTAGAATCCGAGAAAAAACGAATCGATACTATCTGGAATAAGAACATGTACGCAATTCATGTCGAGGCTGTTTCTGCTAATTTTCTGCAAACTATGACTGTACATGACCCTGCACGTCTGTATGACAGGAGCTGCTAAACGAGTTCCTCGTATCACCTTTAACGACAAAAAAAAACCGGTGACCATGAAAATATGCGTCAACTACATGAATTTCAGACCCTCCGTCAAAGATCCACGTCAGTGAATTTCTCGGCTAGGACATTTCTGACTACCTGAATAGCCCGATACTACGGGATAACCAAAAGAGCATACGGAGCTGTAGTGTTTCACTCAAGTTTTAGCAGTGCTAAAATAGATTATGTAAACGGGCCACTTCGCGAACTACGAAACGGTCTAGAGTTGGTGAGGAAAAAAGACACTTGTTAGTCTCCAGATTGATGACGGTTAACGAAGTCGGCCTTCAAACAATCGAAAGGTATTTTTTGTTCCACTTCAAAAAGCACACCAGGAGTCTTGTCGAAATTGAAAAACACAACGAGATCGTTTCTAAGGAGTGATTTGACACAATTTATTGCCCTTTCCTAAATAAGTTTCTGAATAATAAAAATTAGTCAGGTTGCTAAAGCCTATTACCTGAAAAGGTGGCATCATTTATGTCCTTAAATTAATAGGAGAAATTTTCCGAAATATCTTCGTCCCCTGAAAAAAGAACGTAAGAGCTTTATATCGTTTAGGGAACTTACCAAAATTTGGTGACTTACATTCCCGGTTTGAATCACCAATAGCGTGGTTTTGAAATTCATCATTGCTACTTTTCCCTAGGAGATACAAACTAAGTTTACAGAGCCCACACCGGATTCAACAGCTTGCAGGGAGAGTGAGTTACAAAACTGTATACTTAATGTTCTTCGATAATTCATCTAATCCACCGACCCAGCTACGAAAACAGGGTTTAAAAGATCACGAAAATTCTGAAAATAGTTCTACTCTACAATAATGGACAAATATAATCAATGGTCTTGTTGAGCAATTCAGCCCCAACTTTGTCTGTAACCGTACAGGTATGCGAATAGGCTGTGTATTTTGGGTCCTTCGAAAATCAGAGACCGGAAACCGTGTGTGCAAGCTACAGTACTTGATTGCCCTACTAAAGGCAATCCGATAAATTCGGCTAGCACGTGACTACACTGCAAATCGGGTGTTGCCATCGTCTAACTCGGTTAAAATAGCTGAAAAACAAACATCAACGCAGTAGATCTGCGCTGTTTTATGTTTTTTGAAAAGCAAGCTGATCACCTTGTGGCCTCTACGTGTACGTGTATGTTCGCATTTCTCTCTGCGTCAGAGACAGCATATACGTTCACTGAATGTGGCTGATAAAATGTAATTGTTTTTGTTCTCAATGATAGGAAGTACTTGGAATAGAAATCAAAGAAAGTTTTCATCGAAAAGGCTCGTCAAATCCTAAAATTCTTACTAATGAGATAAAAAACTGATGTTTCATATGATCCTCATCTAATCCAGGTTTACGACACTATCAAATGAACGTTTTCTGATCTTACTAAATCCTCTGTACCTCCTTAAGTCGATTAATGGTTTAAAAGCCCATTTGCTACTTGATTGGGGAAATAGTGCTTCTGTGATAGTGTATGCGGATGGATTGAGTATCGGAAATAATGGGCGGATACAGAAAGTTGAATTTGCGACAGGATCGGACAAGGGAAAGATTGTTTTCGTAATTTGCTGCGTTAGCCTAAATTACTTGTCAAATTCACAAAAATGAGATCACCTCTCGGGAACAGAACTGGTCCACGATATCATATCACAACTGTGAAAAAATACTGGGTGAGAAGAAATTCCTAACTAGTTGCGATCCAACTCAACTGCGTTCTCCGGCAGACCACTTAAGTTAGGAAAAAGGAAAAAGTAGTGCAAAGCTCTTTCAAAATAATTACTGGAGGAATAAAGAGCTCAGTTAAGAATGTAAGGAATGAAATAATAATGAATGGATGAAAGGAAAGATGTGTAAGTACACAAATACATTCGTATTTCTATTTGCATTACTTTTGCATGCTCGTGTGGTATAATTTCGGTCAAAAATATTCGCTGAAGAAAAGACAGGTGGGTAGACAGATAGGTAGATAGATAGATAGATCGATAGATATAGCTTATTAAGGTACGAGTCTTGTGAACTCTAAGTATTATCCTTTAATAGTGGAAATTAATTATAATGATAGCATCACCTGTTGCAGTTTACAGCAGTTCGTTCCCAAAAATGCAACCGAGTAGATCAGAAGGTGTTTAATATCACACAAACCTGAGCGGAACCCTCGGCTGCACCTGCCAAACACTGCAACACGTACCGTATTCAGGGAAGACCTTCAAGAAATACTCTGAAGCACCTTATTTGCATTTTCGAAACACCTCCCCACCTAAACGGAATCAGCAGACCATCAGTGATCATAAGTCACGCTCGAGAGGATCATCATTGATGAGACCAATTTCTTTGTCTTCCTTAGAATATTAGTTTGGATATGTCATCTGTTTTATGAAATGGCTATCTCACAATACTGTAGGAAATTTTCAACTGATCTTTTTATTCTGCGTTTAATTTGATTAGAACCGTTTTTGGCACGCAGGGTTTGGAGTCTGCTTAGCTGATTTGAACATTGTTGGACCGCCGGTGGAAAGTGTAAAGCGTAATGGTTCGTATATATATTGAATAACCCTTGCTCACGTTCCAGCGGCCCAGGTGACACAGGTCGTCGGCAAATTGACTGCTGTGGAACATTACCAACTCAATCTGATGGTCATAATCGAATTCTGAAGTACTCAAATGAATGATCGCCTAATTCACATGCTAGATTTTCAACTCATAAGTTTCCTCTCGACTGTAAGCCTTCAAAAACCTGTAGTGATGCATTCAAGCCCCACTCCCTGTACGAAACAAGAAATTTGAGTATGAACTTGGAATAGAATTTAGCCTGATAGTAATTATTCGAAAAACTGCATTATTCATGTATACTGTTTGCCTGCACCCTGTTCCAACATCTCTCGGCAATCGCAAGGTCACGTGCTGTCTCCTATGCACAAGACTCGTGAGTTCAAATGGCATGCAATTTCTAACTCATTTGAACGAATAATCAAAATATTCAGCCCTGTAAGAAGCCTACCTTCGAATAACGTACAGATCATGAAAGGATAGAATAAAAATTGCTCGATAAGCTTGTGCAGAAGCAACCGGATACCCTGATTATTAATTTTTTATTCAGCGAATTCGTTTTCCTCGATGGCCAGATACATTCTATGGATCGATGTAAGACCGCAAAAGCGCACGTGATTGCTTTCAGCTGATCGGGACGAACTGCTAGACGGTGTGACCTTGCCAGTTCCACTATAATGCTCTCATGCAAGCACGTCGGAAGTCACGTTCAATCTACACTACGTGTGACCCACGAAGTGAATCGTGCATGATTTTGTGATGTCCAACATGTGAGTGACAAACATTTCAGTTTCGATAACAGTAGTATATCATAATAAGTTAATAAACACGGCCAAAAGAAAAAAAGGAATCTGATGGACGAGACTCGGATTCAAGTGAGGTTTTGTGGTTTATCATGTACCGATGCTTAATAGTACTCGAGATCCGTCTATACAAAACCACCACAGTCCAGAAGACTGTCTTCATTGTGGCAAATACTTTTCCAGAACAGGTCTATGCATTGGTTTTAAAATTCACTAAATTGTGCGTTCACTCTCGATAAAGTTTTTTGTTAGTCCGGCTGTTAGCGAAAACTGAGAAGATAAAATTAATGAGTGAATTTTTTCTAAGATTATAAATTTAAAGTAGTTTCTGAGGCTTCATTTGTCTGTCATATGGAAGTCATTTGAGAGAGAATAAAGATGCAGTTTCCTTATGGTTAAAATGAAGTTGGTGGTAGTGGCATTGGCGCTGGTGTGGTTTGAGGGTCACGGTTCTGGGCTAACTGATCTGTCACTTCTAAAGTGTTGATTCAAAACACCATTCACTTTGAGTAATCTGTCATGGATATTGATGGAAGTCGAAGTGGTCACGTGCACTGAGGCCCTAAAAGCCAAACAACGCAGTATCAAGCAATCAACTTGGACGCGCCCGTGAATATTTCTGGAGTTTCGTATTTACTCCTTGTGTGCGCAGCTGTGAATATATGTTACCGTGCTGCTGTTGCGCTACGTTTTGTTTTAAGAGGGATTGGGGCGGTAGTAGTTGCGGATGCGCAGATTGTGAATGAAACCGTCTATGTTAACGATGATAATGCCCGCCGTAGGTACAAGCTTGCGTCTGAAAACTTATTTTTCCTCACATGTTTGAAAAATTAGCCCCAAAACTGGTGTTTTCCGAGAAATCAAGATCATGCTGACGGAGTTTTACAGTTGCATAATCGAGTCACAGAAATTGTTCATGTATAACGAAAATCTAATTTGAAGGGAGCAAAGTCGTGAACAAATAAACAACACGCTTCTCGAGGACAGGAGTGGGTGAGCAGTATTTTATCAAGGCTGGACTAAGATGATAGTCCATTCATTAGCGTGGCTTGCCTATATCAGTGTTTTGATAGTGAACGACCAAAGCTTCGGTGTAGTTCAATTGGCTGGTAAGCGGAATGTCGCCAGTTCGATTCCGGCTCACGGCTTTGGATGCGAAAACTGCAATTACATTTTGCACTATCCATAATACATTCCTTGTATTTGAACTGTGTTTCTAGGAGCGAAACAAGGCAAACTGGAGCCGCACCGATATTCTCCTTGATAATATTACTTTTGAAGGCTTCGTTGATGATACATTTTTAGCAATATGTTCCTCGATCCCATCTTACAGTCACCTTAAAATGTGACTGGTTATTCAATGGCCCAGCTGCCTCTCAGTCCTGCAGTGAAGACAGCCAATAAACCCACCCACATTTTCCTCAGTTTTTCTGAGACTACTTTTGAACCAAACTAATTACGGTGACCAAATATGGTATGCTGACGTGTCAAACCAATACTATATGAGATATGCACACGGATTTTGAGCGTGGAACAGAAAAGCCGATTCCTGCCAGGAAAATGTGCCTGAGCAGGGGTGAAAAACCCTTAAATCCACCCCCTGGAGGAATAGCAAAAACACCGAACTGGTTAAAAAAGGCAACGACTTTTGCCGATAGTGACTCATTTCCGATGCTCTGGGATGTGTTATTGATCATTATTCACGTGAACGAAGTTTACTCAAGCCATGCACTCTGATTAGAAGTAGAGACCTATCATTTATCAAAACAGAAATGTGACGAGAGTTCCAAGGCTCTCTGAGATATAAAAAGGAAAAGTACTCATATATTCGTATGAATGTTAGCCATATTCCCAAGAAATATTGCAGACCAACAAAAGTTATTAGTAACTTTCTGAAAGATGCATTTTATTATGTTTTTAGTGGAAAAAGTGAAATCTTAAGAAAAGCGTTCAGTCAGACCAGGAGAAAACTCTTGTGCGGTTCTTCGAGCCAAATTACGGGTGCGTTGAAGCTGCAGAGGCCCCTGCCATTGGATGTAATCAATCGGCATCCACAACAACTCCTAGAGTGTGCACCACATCGGCGCTACAGAAATATGAGATCGGTACCCCGTATGACTGATCGTCATTTTCACGGCCAAGAGGACTGGGCCAAAAATCATCTCACTGGGAAACCTGAATGGAACAATGTGTGCAATGAAAAAATATTTAATTTTTCCCATGCTGATGGAATCATGCTAGAATGGCATCGATTCAACCGAGGCAGGTTGGACCTCGATTACTGAGCCTTTGCTGGTGGCTCTCTAAGGGCTTGGACTGCCGTTTTTCAACACGGAAAATCTTGGCTGGCTCTTCTAAAAGAGATAAACGGCTGGCTCCAACAACAGAACACAATGATTTTTTGGTCACGATGATTCTAGAAAATCAACTGGATACAGCAATACGTCAACATGATAACGTGACCATGCATACGGCAAACTTCACCAGATTCTGGCTATTGTATCAAAACATCAAGTACTTGGTCTGGCTGCTCCACAGTCCAGACTTGGACTCGAGTGGAATTTTCTGGGGTCTGATAGTGGGGGGAGTCTGTACGAACAGAAGTCTCCGGAGCTTTTCAGGACTTAAATTCCGACATCCTCGAAAAATGGGATAACCCAACGCTTGAAACCTCCTGGTAATATAATGAGAAGCATGCCTAGAAGCTGTATTTCACTCACAACTAATCAGGGTCCCTGCATTTTAGCCACCACTCATAAGGATCTGTGTTTCGCAGACGGCTATTTGGTCAGCTATTATTTCAGGTTTGGGTTTAATGGAATTTCACACCTGCTCAGCATACCAAATGTGGTCACCCCAATTAGTTTGGTTCAAAAGTAGTCTCAGAAAAAAACAGAGGAAAGTGGGGGTGGGTTTAATTGCGTTTCATGCACCAGAGTTGTAAGAAGAACCGGTTTAGTTAGGTTATTTGATAATAACGGTCTTGCTTTTAGACAATATAATCACTATAAGAAGAACATTCTCACTGCAGTGAAACTTGATGTGATTCTATGGGAAGGCTTTTTGGTGTGAATCTTGAGACGGTCATCCCAGGAACTTTTTTAAGGAAAGCAAAAACCCATTCGAGTAACTTAACGATTGACACTAAGAGGTCCCTACTTTTGACAAACACAGAGGTTGATATTGTACCCCATCAGTTTGTGAACTAATTTTATATAATGTAATATTGTCATGGCTAGATGCAATGACAACCAGGATGACGTCCTCTCTAGTCAACCGAAAACCAAATGGTACGAGAGGTGCTTGCCCGGAGTCGGTCCTTTTTTCTGTCCGTAAAATCTCGATAAAACTGACTCAAGATACCTGTCCTTGGAAATATTGGAAATATTGATTCGCCTCTGAATAGTGACCATAGAATAGTATTATTATTCAGCTTTGATTGCAACAAAAATTGAAGACATTTTCGTAGGTGGTGATAAATTTAAATCTTCAGAGAGAGATTTTATCTCTAACAATTCTCAAAATGAACCCGCTCGGATGACAAGCAGGTGAGTGTGCGCTCAGTAGGGGAGACTATTGAAAGCATCAGATAAAAGCCATGGTTTGTAGATTTGGTAAATTTTTCCAATTTTTAAGTGCCCTACTTTGTCGACAGGTCGGACTATTGCGCTTTGGAGATATGAATCTCTTGATCCGTAGGCCAGGAATTCGCTGTGCCCAATAGAATCTGTTGGTTTCTTGCACTAGGATCAGATCGGAATTGCGGCCTTATCCTCTAGACGGTGGTTGAACATAATAAAGTGTGCACACGTCCAGAAACGGGATAGGCTGACTGCTTTTTTTCATCAACCCTTCTTAATAATTGGCTTCAGTTCCCAGAAGTCCTTGGCGTACGAGCTTCAGTTTGCCTAATCCAATTTATATCATTTATAGCCTCTACTAGGAAAGGTAAGTGAATAAAATTAATCGAATCTCCATCAGTGAGCTCCTTCAAAAGAGCTCTTACACGATAGTAACTGAAAGTTAACTGATTTCCACTCCATTTCTTTGACCCGCTACCGTTCGAAAAAAGAACGGTGAGCTGTGTTTCTACCTAACTCATCAAACTCCTTTCTCTACTGAAGTGATAGATTCATTCATACGTTGATTTGTTACCACCTTCATCCTCTGATTTATTTATTTGTTAAATAATCGATTAATCATTAGCCTCTGGTGCGTGTACAACGATACAGATGCTTTGGGAACTGGGTAGCCTTGGGTAATCGTATTTAAAACCGCTGTCTGTTCCGATGTTCACATTGTTACGTTGTGGGTAAATGGAACAGTCACTTAACCACCGCTCACGAGCTATAATCTAATCTTTTCTCACTGTCTTGAATTCACAAATAAGGAACGTTTAGCTCTTGTTTTAGAGTACTGAATACCCAAGAGCCAAATCGGTTGTGCAATTAGCTGTGGGAATTCATCCTCGAAAACGGGAGATTCAGATACGAAGCGAAGGATGCTGGAACCGTTCTTAGTGATACAATCAGTTGAGCAATCCTACAAATTACTAATCATGTTGAATAGGTTGCTCTTTGGTTCTGTTTTGCCGGAAAAACATTTCTTTCTGATGGTTGACACCGAATTAAACGGGTTGTATTTGTCGCTCGTCGGTGCCGATCAGATGGTATAACTTGAAAATTGCTGGAATTAAGACCCAACTGCTGTGGACCAGCTTCTACGGAAAACAGCATCCTCCAGTGATTGGAGTCTTTGCCGCACCTGATCTTTTGAATTTTTACGTATTCTTTCATTATGAAGTTTGGCGGAACGATGCAACTACTTCTTCGTGATAGCGAAACGAACTTTTGTGTTCCATTCCACTAAATTTACTCGACCGATGGATTTTTGCTCACACATCCCCTATGAATATAAATGAGTTGAATTATTAATGATTGGTCGCCTGATAGGCAGCTGCGAAATGCATGGAAATGACATTGCTCACGTGGTTCGACGCGACTGGCAGAATATTAGAATCAAGTAAAACATTGTAGGTTTCATGAATCATCAGACGTCACATACCACTTCAAAATATGCCCTGTAGGCAATGTTCTACCGCCCACTGAAAACTTTATGATTTCGAAAAGTTCGATATTCTTTCGTGGATTATTCATTCACGTGATCCACTTTGAGATCTGTAATTCTGATGCAGTTGGACTACTGCTTGGGTGGGGTGTTCGTATCACAGAGGATTGTGGGACCTTCATGTGCTCTTGGTAAGCTGAATAAATTCATACTATGTGGGCAAGCTGATGCAAAGAAACCAATCTGATGCGCAAGGTTAACACTCTAGGGTAAGGTAGGGAATTATTTTCAGGTCACTGCCATTCAGCTTATAATTTAGTTAAGCTTCGACGGTAAACTGATCGCTACTAAAATACATCTTTTAATTTGAATGCATAAAGATAGATTAATGTGTTCAAATAATAAAGCCTATTTCATTTTTTTTGCCAAACAAACCAGCAGATATGTTATCCAAAAACAAAACTGTGGCTGTAAAGATGACGTAAATTAAAGATCACTATGAAATGAAAAATTTAAACAAATTATTTGACATGGAAAACCTACCTTGTTTTTGAGCTACGTGGAGATTGTTTTGCTGATATCATACCGTTTCAGTTCAATGCAATATGTAATCACATCGCTTCTATATCAGCCGCATAAGTCATCTGACAGCCATCTGGGTTATGTAGCAAGCTGTGAAAAGAAGTTCCACATTTGTATAGATCTGGTCAATTATATGATTTATGTAAGGTACTGAGGGTTACCATCGATCATATAGAAGGCGTGTCCTGTGTCTCTATATTCCGGGACAAAGGTTGAAAATAACCAAAGTATTGCTTCAGAAGGGTTTTTGGTGACCACAGTCTCACTTGAGTACTTTAAAACGGCTCCCCCAGGACTACAAACTGCTGGACACATGAAGATATTTGGCGTCGAGTCTGTTTCAGAGCCGGATTAGGAGGTCCTTACTTTCTATGACTGAAAACTGATTCTTATTATGGTGATTGCGTTTAGTCGAATCGACAAGGAATTTATGAGGCCTTTACTTCTGATGAATATTTATAAGTGATTCATCAGTAGAAATATACTATTTAATTTCAAGTGAAGACTTTTCACTACCATAATTTCATTTGAATCGTAGGGAGCGTACACGGACGAGGAGTTCATTTTTAGAATTATATCTGGATCACCATGCAACAACGTACTACTTACATCAAAAATCAAAATTTTGTAACGTGTTTCCTTATTCTGAAAGTTGTCCTTGACTGACTGACGAAATAACTCTCGAAGAATCACCTTGTGATACTAAAAATTCACCTGATGAGCGGCAAAACCGAGAAATCAGTCGTATGCTCCAGCGGAAATTTTGTCCTGTCATCCAGAAGCTATACGGTAGTACTTACGTCAAAAAGTTGAAGACTTTTTCACGTCAAGCTAATCACGCTTAGCTGTTTTTTATGCTCTGTTATACTTCTTTCACTGGTTTTTATTTGTCGTCATGGCTTTGTCATCATGGTTGATTAGAAGTGAGTATTTTTGCACAAAGCCCGTTGTGGTCACACTGCTCTCGAAAAACAACTGCGTGATTGGCTGTGTATGGGTCAATAATGACGACATACAATCTCTGTGTTTATTCTTATCAAGGATGAAAAAAATCGCAATTAGTTATTCCAGCAGTCTTTGAGAACGGATTTAAGGGGAGCTTGTGTCAGATATTTGCAGTGGACGACGCGGTAACTATGAAAAGAACGGCAAGCACAGCTGACAGAACAATCTATCAAATGTTTACTTTCACAAGGCGCAATTTCACAGCTGAGTTGACTCTGTGACTGAAACGACGAGGACTCAACACGAAACCAAACGGTCAGAACAATGACAACACGAGTTGAATTCGTTGATGAAAACAGTATGAAAAAGCCAATAACCCATTGGTTATCAGCTAACGTACTCCGGGTCTGAGGGAGCAGTGAGAGGAGTCACGACACATCAAATCAAGTCATTATTTTCAGCTCTCCGAAAGGTCGAATTGCATTGGCAGCGTGACATAACTTTTAGTTTATTTCTTCATTGGATTTTGATTGAACACATGCAGCAAAACTCGACGTGCAGTTCATTTGTTCTCGTATGCTAGTATGACCAAAAGTTACACCCTTCAGAGCGCTCTTCTGTCGAATGCAAAGGAAAATGTATTACTGATATTATTCAACTCAGTTGTTTCAACCAACAACCTCGCAATAATTCACTCTGTTTTGAAGGTCTCTTTGTAGCAGTTTGGAACATAAATAATACAGGCAGAAATAGAAAAGGTGCCAAAGAAACAAGCCCAAATGCGACTACAATACTGACTGTCACGTCAGGTAGTGCCTCCAACCATGTGGCAGCTGATCTCGTGAATCCAAGCTTTGTCAATCCTTTTATACGTTCTTGAACAATTCACATACTACTTTGGCCTAACTTCAAGCCACTAACTCCCTCGGAGGACTGTGTACTCCACGGAAACCTATCAGATTACGTGCGTAACATATGCTCCGTCCAAAGTAACCCGTTTGGAGTAAGTATTTAATCGAGTGACTGAACTCCGGTTCCAAAAACCCTAACCTCAGCTTGCTGATACTGAGTTCTAACCATATTCGAACAAAACTACTAAGAGATCGGTGCACACGCACCTACTATTAAGATGTAACTGCCAAGGTAACGAAAGGTGTCCAGTTCAGCTTGGACCTAGGCAACAAGGTTAGATTTGGTGTAGATCCAACCCAGTCCAGCTCACCAAGCCAAAAAAATCAACAGGAGTCATTCTATTCCATCTTTCAGGGGAGTTTCCGTAACACTGTCCACTGGAGAGAACGAATTTCATAGTTTCTGATACACACCTCTTCATTATCGTGATGATCAACCGGATATTCACCGCATCTCAACCATCATCATATCGTACCTAGTAGAATCAGTCCAGTTCTGCTAATAATACCGGAATAACGAATAGGATTCTTTCTGTCTCATCCTCAGGCCTCATTGGCGTATTTGCGAAAACAGAACTCGTCTACTGGCTAATTTTTAGTAACCGAATTCCCCATAGAAAAACGACACCTTCCTCCACACTATTGGGCCGTCCCGTTACGGTCGATTGACAGCGAAAACAAATGTGGTCGGAAAATATTCTATCGCTGAACAGGGATCGGTTTCAGAAAGAAGGTATATTGGAACGTTTACTCGTTCCGAGATAAACTCCCACCTCAAAACATGAGTAAGAGACTCCGAGGTGACCGATTAAGTTGTGGCGCACATTTTCCGAATTGGATCCCTTTACGCTGCCGATGGAAAGAATCACAACACAGTCACATAAAGAATAGGTCTGCAGACTGGATGTAAGCATTGAACTACGGCCCACAACGGTGAGGGGTATAATGACGTATCTGTCTGAGTGCAGGCATCAACGGGTCGATGAGACAAGGATGGCCTAAGGTTGTGTGACGGCTCACAAAAAGCTGCCTGGTGTATGCACGTAAACTTGTGCTTGCATATACTTCCTATGCGTATGCGTACGGGTCCGCATATCTCCGTATGAGTGCGTTTGTGCTTGAAGTCAGTGGGTACCCAAACTGAAAAAGTAGTTAGGTATCCAGTGCAATCTATGCACACATCTAGTGATAGTGATTTATCATGAAGCATACATACATAAACGCTGATTTGCACAATGAATTCACAAGCACACCGTTGCATCTTTTACACACGCATGCTGTCCGCTACGCTAAATTCAGATGTGTTCACCGAGTAGTGTTTTGATCCTCAGCAGTTTGCATTTCAGAACAGAGAGACAGTTCAGTTTACCGTATACCCGAACAAATTTCTAAATGTTTAAAGGATACGACAGGAGGCCATGGGGCTACATTTATATCATCGACAAAGTAGGAAAAAGTACGATGTTCATGAGCACAGCATATTTAGAGCGGAAGGAATCGTATCAGTCTTAGCTACACCTTTCAACTCGTTTACTTTAAAGCCCCATGCCAGACTACTCAACTAGGTCGGACCGTTACCATTCATATTTAAAACAATTATCTAGGTAAATCAAATGAGCGAACTAACTGTCAACTTAGTTCTGCCTCGACAAAATACTGTCTGCTCTCTCGTTCTTTTGCCTGATAGTGTGATTTTTGATTTTAGCGGTTTTTCTTGGTTCGAAGAACACTTCGAAACATTTGAAAGCTAGTGTTGATTATAGCTCAGTATGGTGGATTCTAACCATTGCCAATCGCTCTACTTGATGTTCAGGTGGCAGACTTTTCTTCACCCGTCCGGTTGACATAGTAAGTGGGCCGGCGAATATCTTCGTTTTACTTTTATATATATATATATATATATATATATATATATATATATATATAATAGAGAAGTCAAGGCGTACGCTGAGTTGTAAAACGTTTATTGTGACGTTTCGATCCAGACTAGGACTCGTTGTCAAACGTGAGTGAGTATATATTTATATAATGTGTGTGTGTAAATATAAAGAAAGAACGAGAACTGGAACCCTGTTTTCACCATGACCTCCGGGATGGCACTGACCTTAGGAGGTCCTTAATTGCATAATGTTGAACGTTTTCCTTTCTGTAAAGACGTTTGAATTCTGCTACTTGACTTTTGACCTTCTGCGATACCTTCTAATTTCGGAAACCTAGTCTCTTGAAATCAACGTCGCATGAATCTTTATAATCGGCAACATGATAATTTCAAGGTCAAATCAAGGAACAGGTACCAAATAACGTGCTTTCCCGAAAGTATGACCTCAAAAATTGTACTTGTTCCTATTTTTAGGGTGTTCTCTTTTTTCCACGTTTTTCCAAATACAGTCACGTCATCTTCTGTGATATCAGCAGAAATCTCCAAGTCCCGAATTCGGACCTGCATTTCTTAGAACTCCTTATCGTGAAGAACCACTAGCCCCAGTCCCTCGTCCCCAACAATAACGCTTTACGTATTCGAGCATTCATGGTTTATGTAGTATCTTTTTAGTCCAGTGTAATACAGCTATCTGTGGTTTTATTCCACGAAATCATCACTTGAACCAAGTTTTCCCTCTATCCTTTTTTCGATGTAGCCTTTGATTTTTATGCATAAATCGGCCCTAAAGGGTTTGTTAATTGCAATATCTGCAGCCTGGGGGGATGAAGTTATTCACGGGAGAAATATTGTTTGATCTATTCTCGTCTCCGCAAACCATTTCTTCACGTCCTTATCGTAGCGAGTGCTGGCTGAAGCCAAGACTAGCAGAAGTTGCTCATCACTTAGCAAAACAAGAAGCAATAGTTAATGAACCCACTTTCTTTGAACTTTAGAGTGTGCACCAAGTTTTTTGGTTGCTATAGCATAAATAGATGAAATTCTCTCAATTTGCTCGGGTATACGATAACTGAACTGCCTCTCTGTTCTGAAATGCAAACTGCTGAGGATCAAAACACTACTCGGTGAACACATCTGAATTTAGCGTAGCGGACAGCATGCGTGTGTAAAAGATGCAACGGTGTGCTTGTGAATTCATTGTGCAAATCAGCGTTTATGTATGTATGCTTCATGATAAATCACTATCACTAGATGTGTGCATAGATTGCACTGGATACCTAACTACTTTTTCAGTTTGGGTACCCACTGACTTCAAGCACAAACGCACTCATACGGAGATATGCGGACCCGTACGCATACGCATAGGAAGTATATGCAAGCACAAGTTTACGTGCATACACCAGGCAGCTTTTTGTGAGCCGTCACACAACCTTAGGCCATCCTTGTCTCATCGACCCGTTGATGCCTGCACTCAGACAGATACGTCATTATACCCCTCACCGTTGTGGGCCGTAGTTCAATGCTTACATCCAGTCTGCAGACCTATTCTTTATGTGACTGTGTTGTGATTCTTTCCATCGGCAGCGTAAAGGGATCCAATTCGGAAAATGTGCGCCACAACTTAATCGGTCACCTCGGAGTCTCTTACTCATGTTTTGAGGTGGGAGTTTATCTCGGAACGAGTAAACGTTCCAATATACCTTCTTTCTGAAACCGATCCCTGTTCAGCGATAGAATATTTTCCGACCACATTTGTTTTCGCTGTCAATCGACCGTAACGGGACGGCCCAATAGTGTGGAGGAAGGTGTCGTTTTTCTATGGGGAATTCGGTTACTAAAAATTAGCCAGTAGACGAGTTCTGTTTTCGCAAATACGCCAATGAGGCCTGAGGATGAGACAGAAAGAATCCTATTCGTTATTCCGGTATTATTAGCAGAACTGGACTGATTCTACTAGGTACGATATGATGATGGTTGAGATGCGGTGAATATCCGGTTGATCACCACGATAATGGAGAGGTGTGTGTCAGAAACTGGTGATTTCTTTTTCTTTAGTGGACAGAATGGAGACTGTAATCCTTTAACCGTTTTCCACGTGAAAGTTGCGGTGGGTGGAATCTAATGAATTCGACCTCCGGAATGGTTTTTTGCGTTGCGATAACAATGAAGGCTCGAAGACCAAGTAATACATCCACGAACTGAACCGATTTGTCGATTCTGCTTACCAATTTCCTCTTTCTTTCTTCCCTCTTGCCCTATTTTTGACCGAAACCCAAATCTCTTCGTCGTCGGACACCACCCACCTCGAATGCCCCATTCATAATTTCCACCCCTTTTTCACCCATGATGTCCTTGTCTTTTTCCATTAGTCAGCGACCATATTCAGACTCCATGACCTTGACGTTTCTATGCATAAGTTTCAGATGTGTTTGCAGGTCCACCTCCTTTTTCAATTATTAATTTGTGCTTTTTACTGCTCACCTAGCCGGAGCGACCCATCGATCTTTGATTTCTCATCTTCGAACTTTTAGCGCTTGTTTGTTACGGTCCCCAACTGCCGTATCACCATGTAGGGAGATTTTGATGTCGCCAATCGAGTTTGGTTAGTTGATCATTCGGACACCTCCGCTCTTGGGTTCGAAAGTGAACATTTCGTGGTGGTCAACAACCTGTGCCAACCTTTTGACATCCCCAAGCGCATTCCCGTTCGAGCTGTTCATTGTGCCCATACCTTTTAACTTATTCACATTTCTGTTCCTTCTCCGTCCTCAGGCATCTTTACTTCTCCCTCACTTGGCTCAATTGACTACTATGTTATTGCCTGTTCCATCAATTTTACTCTCTCCGATCTTCACCCCACCTCGAGACACCCATTTTGGCACTGCAGTTCATGGAGTTGTGACGGCTTTCGCGATTCCCTAGCCTCCTACCTTCGGAATGACAGCAGTTTTACTGAAGACGTTTCCACCCCCTTTTCAAAATTCACTGACATTGTTCTGCAAAGTATGCAACTTTTAGTTCCTCACTTTTCCAAACCCAAGCAATTAAACCGCGCGTGTGATCCTGCTGTATGCTTGAAGCTTTCAGCATTTCACCACTGGCGCCCCTCGATCATTCCCGACTCTTACTGCCGCTTCGTGCAAGCCAGGAACAAAAGTTCGTCAATCATGCATATATCTAAAAATCCTTCGTCCGCCGTAAAGCCAAACTGTCACACTCATCCTCTGGTGATGTCGTTTGCAAACCACGCGAGAAAGCCGAGGTTTTTGCTCCCCGGTTTGCCCCCGACTTCACCCCACCCACTTATCCGACTCTTTCGGCTCCTTCCTTTCTCTCTCCTTCGCTCTCTTTCTCCCTCTCTCTCACTTTCAATCTCATATTAGTACTAGGATGATCCGCCAAGCCCGGCATCCTCTGGAGGCATGCAAACCACCCGGTCCAGACAGTATACTGCCCGTCATCCTTAAAATGTGTTTCCCCTGAATAGGGCCCTCTCCTAAGTCGTCCTTTCTGTCTCCCTCGCCAAGTCCCCTGGAAACACGCCGTGATTTTTCCTATTCCCAGAAGCGGTGATATTTCTGACCCCAAAACTCATCGTCCTATTTCCCTCACACCTATTATTTCAAAAGTATTTGAACCTGTCATCTTCGACCAACGGTGTACGTTGCTTTAACTTGAAGGACTAATGGGCGATCATCAATACAGATTCTGACCTCGCATTTCCACCGGTGATCTTTTGACTCACTTTTCATACCCCTGGTCGGCTGCCCTCGACAACCACGGAGAAACGCACCTGGTCTCTCTGGACATGTCTAAGGCCTTCGAACGGGTTTGGTACTCAGGTCTTCTGGCGAAGATGCCCGCTCTTGTATCGTGAACGTCAGGTTTCCTCAACAAGCCACCCATCTCATTCTGAGTTGATGGGGTTCTGTTACAGCTATTTACTGTGAATTCTGGCTTAACCCAAAGTTCAGTACTTGCGGCTACACTAGATCTTTTATTTATTAATGATCTTCTATCCTCTACTTCCAACCCAGTTCATTCCTTTATCAATGATACCACTCTTTATCCTGTCCTTTAGTGCCGCTCTCCCAGCCATACCACCATCAACATCCATCTTGACCGCAGTGCATTCAGTGCATTTTTAGAGTCCCATCCCGAACACTTCTCTTCCTAGGGATCCCACATTCATGTTGTTTCTAATGCTTCCAAAACTTCTTTTCTCACAATTTCATCGAAATATCATTCATTCTCCCTCATTCAGCCCTTGATTCAACTGTGCTGCCTGCCTCAAATTCTATTTCTGTTCTTGGCTTATCTATATCTTCCTCTCTAAGTTGATCCGCTTTCATATCTCAGCTCATCTCTCGCACTGCAAGCAAACTTTGTTTTCTGTTTCGTGCCAGACGCTTCTTTGCACCAGCTCATCTTCTTCTGCTGTACTGAACTTAAATCCGCCCCTCATTTGAACTCTGCAGTCACCTGTGGAGTGGAGCTTCGTCTACCACTTTTTCTCCTTTTGGTCGGTTTTAGTGAAAAGCCATCCAGCTGGTCGACAACCCTTCCTTAATCTCGAATCTTGCAGTCCCTAGCTTGTTGTTGGGCTTCTGCTTCATTGCCCCTGTTCTACCGGTACTATTTGGGACTTTGATCTTCTGAGCTTGCTTCGGCAGTGCCTCTTCCCAAACTTTTCCCGATCATCTCGCACCCAGGCAACTAGTCATCCTTATCAAGTTTCTGTCACTAGAAGTAGTACTTTTATCTCTCAACCTTCTTTTATTTCCCCGATCCTTATATTAAGGTAAGCTCTCTCTCTCTGTCTTCCCATTCACTTACAACCTCGCTCTCTCTTCTGCAACAAAAAAGGCGTTTAAAAATACGTCTTTGTAAATAAGTAACGCGTACCGGTTTTGAGTGATCTGATTTCCTACATGAAGCGCCCAATAAAGGTTATCATGCACTGTGGTCGTTAAAATGAATCGTAAGTCGTTTCAGCTACCAATTTACTTTATATGATTTGTGGTCAAACATAATGTGCTTGAGAAAGCAACTTCCGACACTATATTTTCAGAGAAACTCATTCCAATGAACTTTAGACTGTATAACTTATTACTCCGGTTAACATGAGCATTGACACATTGGGTTCAACCTAGACAGTGAAATGCTATCATCGATACCCGGAGCAAAGGACGGATATTGTGCAGCCTAGAGAGATTCTTCGTTTCTCTCAGCATAAAGTATTTTAGGTAGACTACATCTCTGTAGAGTCAAGTGTCACAAACGATTGACAATCATACAGCCTCGGACATTTGTATTTATTTCATTGTTTTTACAGTAGCAAATCCAAGGACACAATGAGTACTGAACTTTCACAATTGTGCCTCTCCCGTAGCAGCTCACATTTAAGTTTGACTGAGTATTCATGCCTATAGTTGGGGAAAGGATTTGATGCACTTTCTTCACATTGGGCTTCGATTTTGTATGAATGCGACAGACTAATTACGAATACCAGCTGCAAGGCTTGATTTTCGACAACTACTGTACTTAATGCTCCTGGTTGCCCACGTCTCGGTTCACCCCATCAATGTTCACCCGCTGGCTTCGTTCCTATGGTACACAGAATCGGTTTACCAACGGGCTCAGGATAACAAGAGGCCGGGACTGAAATACGATGGCGGTAGTGGTAATTGTAGGCATACCGTAACAGAGAATTTTAAGACAATTCGATGATATGGGCATTGGCGATGGTAGTTCGCGTTCTTTACCTTCCTTCGTTCAGTTTTTTATCTGCTGCCTTGCTAATAAGTAACGGTAGTTAAATGTTTCATGCAGAGGCCCACGGACAATCAGAAGGCCCCAATAGAGGAAAGCGACCGGTGACAGAAACATTATTCGAAATCGGGACAGTTGGTTCTATAGCCCATCGTGATGATCTTTGGACCACCTTTGGTAATTGTGTGCTCCTCTATCTCAGTAACTGGAGCGTAGTGCCAAAGGAGTTTTAAAATACACCTACGGGATGACACGTTGTACTGATCGATTAGTATAGCTAGCGTGACTAAACCAGCTGACTTATTTCGTAAAGTACGCAGCGGGACCGTGGTTGGACAGTGAATGCAAGTATGGTTCACGTGGGAAGCTGCACGTGGTTTGAATTTTTGCCGATCTTCTAACAAGCTTGCAAGCTAGCTAGTAGTGAAAATTGTCCGCAGTTTGGATGGTATTCATAACGCTGCACGCAGTCCGTGGGAGATATCACACCTTCAAGTGATAACTTAAGTGATCTGCAAGGCTTTTGACTAGGCCCCACTTGGTTTGTATGGTAAAATGCCTTACTATCACTGGGATATTGTTGAACGTGCAATATATTTTATACATGTTTAGCTCTCTCTTAGGAAACAGATATAATGCTTTACTGGACGGTTGCCACACATTGCTGGTGAGTATTCTATAAGTTGGTGGTCTTTATGCTTGGCGGGACAGTCCGTGTAAATGAACGGACACATTAATTTTGGAAAACCACACCGTACGGGTAGAGAAGAGCAGTAATTCTTGGACAGCAGCCTTACGCGAGTAAATCCCAAGTCTGTTTGAAAAGTCACGTATAACAGGTAACGATTACACTGGACACTAGCCCAATTGAACACGGCCCATGCATGTTGTCGGTGGTTCGCTTCTTATTTGACCACTGAATCACGGATGAATGTGGGTCAATTAGATTAATCCAACCGATGCTCATAAGCGGAATTTGCAATCTCCTACAGGATGATTAACATCTGGCTGTGCTGACTCATAACTGTCGGTATGCTTCATTGGGCAACGGCTTCGTTTGTCTTTCTGCTCCGAATAGAGATGACCTTTTGCTGACCTGTTCAGCTGAATTGTTCTGTTTCCTGCCCTCCACAGAATTGTATCGTGCGCTTGAATACTGACCTGAAGAATGTGCAGTTTTTTGTACGACGGAAAGGTGTTTCGGCTATTAGACCGATAAGCATTTTTATAATACTGCCGTCTTCCCCAGTTTGAAACCAAGATGAATGTGCAATTGAGAAGTAGGAGATTAAAACTTTATGATATGATTTATCAGGCAGCTTGTTAGGAATCATCAACAATGCACATCTACTGAGCCCCCACGGGGACTCGAACCCGGGGTGAAAGACTGCGAATCCAACGTCTTAACCACATGGGTATCCGGGTTGGCTTGTTGAACATCTACACTACATGATATAGCACCTTTCCGTTACTGGCTTCGAAAGGTAACAACTCACTTCCCTCACGGCGATCGACTCCAGTGATGGTTTTCAATGGTGAGTTGAGCTTTCAAGCTGTATGACGAATCATATTATACCAAGACCACTGTCAAGTCAAGTTAGGTATATGCTTTATTCACCCGCAGGTGAATATTGAGCTGCTGCATAACCACTGTACTACAAAAATCACCAATAAAATAACAGCAATGAGATAAGCGTATGTTCAACGGAGGTAGGGGTGGAAATCTATGGTGACAAAATATGGTTTGGTGAGAAAACGAGTGAGGTAAGGGATTACAGTGGGTTTATAAGCTCAAGTGCGAACGAACAGATGTTCGTACTAGGATCGAGTGGCAGCTGCTGATACCCAAGTAGTGGTCGGGACGAAAGGTGAGTGAGCAGTCATCTTATGTCTACAAACTCTGTGATACGGAAGTACTGAAATACTTGAACCTGAGTCGATGTAATGATTTCGCAATGCAGTAAAGAGTATATAATACTCGAGACAACAACATTTATGCATCAGTTCAGCATACAGCTTCATAGCTTTAATAAAAAACCGTGGACGCATTACGTACCTGTTTGATACGCATCAGAAGTTGTTAACATCGTATACCGTAAAAGTCCTACTTATGAATCCAACCCAAGTTGCGTGACTGTGAGCCAACCCGGATAACATAACCGGAGCATGCTACTCACACTCATGCACTCAGAATTTGTGTCCCGGTTGAAACGTGTTAGATACGCATTTTTCATGATTCTTGAAAAGCAGGATGATGCTTCAGTGCCATGGTTTCACAGTTATCAATGCTTATTCAGGCTTTCACGCTGCACTATGAATCTGCAAACGGAATGACTATCAATGGGGCCAGGTGATCGCACGCCGGTATTTTGAGCTGAGTTAGGTGCTCTGACGTGTTTCCCACCTGTCCGTTTATGCCCATTTTGGAGTGCCACCTTTCACCAGTTGAACCTCGAATTACTGACTGAATATCTTTTGAGTCCCGCCGACTGACTGTCACCCACATACGTACCATCAATTGCTAACGGGTTGTTTATTTCATGCTTGCAGGGTACATGCACGATTACCGACGCACGTATCTCTGAATAGAGCCTTAAATTCTGCGTTCTCTCCTCCTACCGTCGTGTAGTCCGCTTACTAGAAATTGTGATTCAGGGCACTGATAGTTCGCACTCCGTGTAAAAGTACTTCGTGGTACAGCGTCACTCAGTGAAATAATTAAATATCATATTCCTTTTTTCAACTAACAAAGCTTTCATAAGAGAGAGGCCATTCAGGAGAAAGATGCGGTTTTTGGTTTATTCCCTACCATATTTATGGAACTGTTCCAACCATTTTCTGGGATGATTATGCTATGGTCGATTAGAGGCTCTGAGCAGGAGATGACCTTCGGTGGCGAAATTTGCACTCGGTACTCCGTGATTCTTAGTCTCCGATGTCGAACATTCTGACCACTATCGGTCAACGGTAATTTGATCGCAAAACCATGCTGTATTTGGCGATGTTCCACCTCTCCTTGTGTATGAATATACACAATTGTTACTGTAATCTTGTTTGAATTCTAAAGAGCAATCATGGACAGAGAGTCCATTTTTGGAATCACAAGGTGATTCTCCGGAAGTTACGTCGTCGGTTGGTCACGGCTAACCTTCAAAACGTAGAAATGGCCTCAAGGTTCGGTTTTTAATTTAAGTAGTGACTTTTCATTACAATTGAAGGAAACAGCAAAATCCATGTTTCTTAATAGGTCGATGATTCTTTATGACATTGGGGTTAACTCTACCTATGGTAGAATTTTATTGCTCAGTAACACAGCGTAATGGAAATCGTTGGTAGGTTGTCTACGTTTCAGTCACCACGGGTAACCTTTTTCAAGATTGGTTTTACAGCCTAAAGAAACTGTTTCGGTTGTAAAACCAATCTTGAAAAAGGTTACCCGTGGTGACCGAAACGTAGACAACCTACCAACGATTTCCATTACGCTGTGTTATTGAGCAATAAAATTCTACCATAACATTTCACATGGCGCATCGATTTTTCGATACACTCCGAACCGATCTCGGTTCTGACACATTAATTAACTCTACCTAGTCGTTTGCGGTTGACCTCAGACACGTGTTCTTGTCTGTCCCACGCCAAATGACGAGTAGGATGAAAAGAGTGGATCATTTAACCAAAAAAGCCTTACTAACTTATTCAAATGAACCCATAAGATTGAATCATCAACAAACCAAATATGACGTCGATTGGTAGGGCGTGGCAATGAGGTTTGCGGCCTCTCCAATGTCATCTGATTACAATCCCCATTGACTGAAACCCATTTGTTCGCAATCGATTCGCATTGGATTCTCGTAGGCATGTAGCCACCGTTCTCGTTTCAACTCTCAACAGCTTCCAACTTCCTCTAGATACGGATCCAAAAATGAACCTACAGACATTCAGTTACAAGCCAATCGGCGACCATCTGGGTTATCGCTCTACGACAACTTCTAGGGTATAGATTCAAGCTTCTTCCAAAGTGGACAGAGAACATCGGAAGTAAATGATCGATCAGTAGTCAAAAATGTGCAAATAATCACTGCGACGTGTAACGGAATCCCGTATCTGCTGAAACCTCGGAAAATGATAGTGCTCTGACTCAACCATAGTTTCAAACTAAAGGTCTTTCGAGGGAACTAATTTCGGTAGTTTTCTCAGGAACAGCCATCATTCGGTACGTTAGTGAAAAGTCATCCAAGACTCATTTTACTAGTCAGCTGCAATGAAAAGCAACATTGCCCACCGACGCGAATACAGCCGAGGTCAGTGGACTTATCTGATGAAACTCTAGTAGAGGAAAACAGAAGCTTCCTCGTATGAGTTTGTCAGCACAACATACTTGTGTCTTCTTTGGACAAATTAAATCAGCTAATGAAACATTAACATTTTGAATGAACACGCAAGTGAATGATTATTCAGCAGTAGAAGATTCAAATTGTTTTGAAAATAACTTTTCATGCAATATTAGCGGACAACTAACTAGTTACTGAAATTCAAAAATCACCTTGCGAACGTTTCTCGTGCCTTTTTACAAACCGTCCAGCCCCACATGGGACTCCAGCCTGGTTTGGATGATTATGATTTACACAAATTACCAGCTAGCTATGCGAAGTGATTATCCACGGTTTGTTTCTTGTCAAAACTAAATGATACAGAACCTTGTCGTCATTATCCTGGGATACTAACAATCCGTCAGCTACACGGCGATCGGCAGCTATGAAAGATGTCTTCTCGTATGGGATGCATATTGCTTCTATCGGTTTCAATGATGAGTTAAGAGTTGATACGGTCTGACGATTTATTTCAAAGATAAATAACATTTAATTGCATAAAGGATAATTTTTAGATGTCAGTTGCATTGCAAGACCAGTCTGAGCTAGAAGCTTCCATAATCGGGGTGACGGCGCCTTAGAACCGTACCTCATTGCTCTTGCTCAAACAGATTTTCATTGAAAAGTGCTTCTACTTCAGTTCATCGAGAAAGTTTGCCAGATCTGTGGTATTTCAAGACAACCTCTGTTTGCTGTATCGGAATTTCAAAAATTGGTCTGTCAACGAAGGTCAGTAATTTTTTCTACTTTAAGAAAACTGACTGAAATTATTACGTAAATTGTTTTCAGTAACTTGATAAGGCAAATAGCTGTGGCCGGTTTGTGGACCACTTGTCAGACAACTCGGCTAACCGATGACTAAAAACACGGGCCTGGATGACGCATTAGTACTTCAAAGCCATACTGGCTTGATAAACTTGAGGATGGTATCCGAATATGCCACAACTGAGAATGAGATGGTAATCGACTGCCAGTCTGTTATTCCGGCAGAAGCAACTGTCGATGTGTCACAGTCACAGCCAGCAGCCCTAATTAGAACATCCACTCTGTAAGAGGCAGGACCCTGGCACAAATCTTGGGAAGTAAGGATTTGATGAACAACACAGCCCTGCACATAAATCAATGCGCATTTATTTCAGAGCAAATTCAATGGGATCTGTTAAAATCTTTCTAACCGGGTCTCTCAAGTACACCCGCATTGCACCCCAGGGTGCTGCCACTATATAACTACTGCACTGCAAAAATCAGCAATAGGAAAAAGCGTATGTTTACCGGAGCGAGTTAAGAAAGTCAGTGGTGATAGAATATGCTTCGAAGAAGCCACGAGCGAGGTAAGGGACCACAGAGGATCTAAATGCTTTAGTGTGAGCAAAGATATGTTTTGTATCGAGATTGAGTAGTAGATGCTCTTGAGATATGGATAAGATCGGGATGAAGGGGTTGTGTGGTGTCTTCTAAAATCTTGCCGGAGAAAGTAAGACAGGCCTTTTATTGTTGGGTTGCAATGAATTGGATGAGTAGGTCCTAAGTAATGTCACTATGTCCAGATGAATGCTTTAGGGACGTGACGAGAATTGAAAAGTCTTTCGCAAAGAGCTCGAGGAGTTTGATGGGGGCGCACAGAGCCGGAGCTGAAGTAAGCAAGAGAAATACAAAGCGTCTTCATAAATGAAACGGGGTAGAAAAAGATCTGAGTCCTATCAAGTAAAAGGTGAGTTGCCGGACCCTTGAAAAACCAGTGACTCAAGGGTACTATATCATGCAATGTATATGTTCAATCAACCATCACTGAAGAACAGCCGGGATGGTCTGGTGGTCAGGCTTTCGACTCACAATCTTTCACTTCGGGGTTCGATCTCCTTCCCCCCCCCCTAGTTGGGGCTCTGCGTGGGTGCCCTGAAGGGGGTGATTCGTAACTAGAGTGAAACAGCCGTAACAGTGTTTTCATATTTCCAGTGATGAGTTCAGGGTTGACACTGAATGACGAATCACATGAAAATCCATCCAAGTCGTCTACTACGGAAATAGATGGATATGTGTTCTGAATGATAGTTATTTCTTTTCGAGTCAAGTCAATTATTTACAAATATACTCCGGTCGGTGAGTGTTTAGCTGTACTTAGCTATGCTCATATCAATTAAAGAAAAAAGGAAGCAACAGTTACAACTACAAAAAAATACAATGATGAGGGGTGATTTAAGAGCTAAGATAATAAATTTTGTCTGATTCCTACGTAGATGTTTGCAGGACCACAAAAGAAGCGAGCAGATTTAGGTGTCACAGAGGGCCGGTAAGCCGCCGTGCGTGCATAAATTATCTTATGGTTGTTGGGTGTAGAAGCGGAGGATGCACACGTGCTGAGATCCCTGTGAAACGGGGTGTAATGAGTCATTCAAAATTCTCTCGGCGAATCTTCTGCACATTTTTTGATGTTGGGATATGATGGAGTGTGAGAGTTCTTTATGAGGTATACTACTTGCATAGGGTGAGTGCTCGAGAGACATTTTTATTGCGGCAAAGTCTTTAGCTTTTAGTCCAGGGAAGAAGACGGTAAACGAATACGACCAGCGAGGTAATATGCATGCAAGCACAAAACGTTGGATAAGGTGAGGTTATGGACATGGCTTTTAGGCGCAAAACTCAGCATATCAGTCTCCTCTCTTTAAGGAAAACACGAGCAACATGTTCGGTCCAACAAAGATAATCGGTGATCGTTTCCCGAAGGTACTTGATCTATAGTTGACTACCATCGGGGATGTGTAAATAGAAGATCGGTGGCGGCCATATTGGAGGGTGATTTGAACTGGCTGATTCGTTGCCGTTGATTTGTTACAGATGCACCTGTCAAGTGTCTGGATTGGACGGACACTGGTGAAGAAACTGGGACAAGGAGGCGTACTGCTATTCCTGAGGAGAGTGGCGATCCCGAATTGGAGAAACCCGATGCGTGAAGGACCTGTGCAACTTATTCCCGTTAAACTCGTTCTTGTTCAGTACATCTTCCTCTCTTGTACTCCGTGTTCTCCGTTTTGACTGAGCGCTGTGCATGGGAAGATAACGGACGAGTCACGCCAGTGTCTGTTTCCAGCTAACCAGTCTGTTACAGATATCTCGCATGTGAATGTTTTAATAGGCTTCCCAATGTTTACCTACTTAGAGCCTTTGAGACGAGAAGTCAACACCTGTGCATTTACGGGGATTTAGCCTTAGGCTATGAAATTCGGATCAGTGGTCAGTAGCTAAGAGGCCAGATTGGAGTTCAGGTGTAACTGATGCATTAGGATGGGTTAACCCAACCGCAACAATATTTGCTTGCTTTAGAAATGAAAAAGCACGACAATTTGATTCGACTAGATACCTGGCAGTAAGAGACCAATATTCTGTCAGGTAACGATAAAGAAAAGAAGTATTTCGAAACGAGGCCTTCTTGAAAAGAAATCTTTGAACTGAAGGTTTTGTCGACCGAAAACTATAACGATGGTGAAGTAAATTGTCACCCGCCCCGCCATTTGATATATTTCTTAGTTTCCAACAAAGTGGTTCATTAGTGATTTATCAAAGTAAAACAAACGCAAACGAAAAGTGAAGAATGTGGCAGACGACAAACACCATAGAGCAACTGGCATTATATCTAGTACAAACTTGGTACAGTCTTGTAAAATTAACTCACTGATTGTGGATGATCGTTGTATAAAGCCTAAGTAAGTTTTAAAAATATGTCCATTTGATCTGAGTCCGTGTCATTTGAAATTCTTGAGCTTGGTGTCTGCGGAAAATTATGCTTCTACACAGAGGAATAGAGTTATACGTAGTCTGATCATTAGTGGGGGCTTTGTCTTTAACCCAGCAAATTCCCAAATTCCCTAAGAAGATTAGGCGCACAATTTTCATGTGTTGCATTTTTCCAAAACGAAAACATTACGTGAGGAATGTACTGAAAATTCGATACTCCGTGTTGCTTTTATTGTGAAATTGTAATGTTAATGACACAGGGTTGTTGTAATTCGCCAGCGCTTCGGTTACTATGTGTAACCTTTTTCAAGGCAATTCTTGCAATCAGATAAAGCCGCAGAAATGTTTACAAATCAGCCGAGGTTTGGCTGCGCGGTTTTGTGTGTGCATGAGCGTGTGTACTGTCATCCGTGCGGTGGGTGAGTGATTATTCGTCTTTCACACCATACGCAACGATGGTGACGAGGTCAGCTAGCCTTGTGACCTTTGGGATGCCTTGAGAAAGGTTACTCACGGTAACCGTAACGTTGGTGAATTACTACATCTATCAACAACGTTGTGTTAGTAACATTATAACTTACACGACAACATATTTACTCTGTGTAGGTTCGTGTTTATGCGTCGACTAGGACTTGTATGAATCAATGAATCAGATCCGCGTATGCCCAATATATGTGGCCAGGATGGCAGACTGTGTTCAATAACGTGTTGCAATTACTTCTTATTAAAATTACATAATGATCACATTAGTTTAAAAAATTCATTTAGCAGTTTGACAACTCATTTCTACTAGGACGTAGCATTGGTGACTTTATGCCACTCAACTCGTGCGCTGATGGTAAATATAATGTCCACTGATTAGTGCGGTTTGGTATTTTGAAATCAGCCATTAAAAACGTACATCTCTAAAAGGAGCTCTGCTTGACAGCCGTATTATTTATTGTCCACAATGCAGTTACACTACGGCAAAAGTTCCTGAGCTTAACCGTAAATCCCTGAGAAAAAATTACAAAATGTAAAGTTCTTTCTCTTAACCTCGTGAATATAATCTTGTATCCATTTTTTCGAGAGCAAATGTTTCTTTTATCTGAACCAAGTAATATTTCGTAGTTTACTGATCAGAAAACGATGCATCATATGATGTGTTCTACGAAAACGGCATGGAATCATCGAGACAGTGTTGTCATTTGAACTTTTAATCATCTAAATATAATTATTTGTGGGTAACCGGATAAGCAACGACTAGTTACAGTTCCGCCTGTTATATCAGTTTGCCAGACGCATTTTAGGTTTGGTTTAACCATCAGAAATACGTTAGTAAAGTGTGAGAGAATGTCACTAAGTCTTTCTACTGACGGATCATCAGTCGCTGGTTAGAAAAAGGTTTTGAATAATGTTGAACGGATTTTGATTTATGTATTACATGGCTTATCACGCGGTATCAATGCTCAGATCATCAGTACAGCTGTTTCACCTGATTTGTCAGGGATCATAAGCTGAGGTGCCTATTCACCAAGCCCGAGATGGACGATGGTAGATAGCACATTCAGTGCGGATTCGCGCTTTCTTGCCAAACGACGAACCGTACCAAACAAGAATCACAATGATATTGATTACGATTCATCAGCCTTCGTGAAACTGCAGCCTGCACCGTAAAGATTTACTCTGCTGGTGACCTTATTGTGGTGCTGTTATTCTGGGGCGGATAACCAAAACAAACCATGCATTAGTACGGTGAACTGCATGGTGGATCACTGGCAGCTGTGCTCAAATTTTAGCTCGTGTTGTTTAGTTGCCATAGCTGCTGGTTTACGGTGTCATCACTCCCCTCAAGATTGAAAGACCTTGAAAGAATCATAACTTTATAATCCGTCACTGCGGATGCACTTCCACCGAGCGATAAATAGGACCCGAACTTCGCAAGGACAGTTGTGAGTCACGCGTTATCTTTACATTTCTTCAGTCGGTTGCCTTATGTCAACACTCGACTACATAGGCCCCTATCTGTTACTGTCCTTAGAAGAGTGTTTGTCACATACAGTTTTCTAAAAAAAAATTGACCGTAGGAATATTTCACTATTATTTCATTTCCAGTGATCTAATCAATAAATGAACTTCATGTCAACTGGGAGGGGAGGGAGGCAGTGTACAGCGACAAATGGAATAGATCTTTGTGCACCAACTCAAAGTCGCTTACCTTGTCGATAATTCTCAATGATGGCCATCAGCTTTGTTTACAACCCCCAATATTATCTAGCAAACGGCTATTATCAAACCAACAGATCTTGACTAAGATCAGACAGGAACTTCGCGCATATCACTACATTCAGCTCTTTATAAGTTTTAGTGATTTTCAGTGCTTTGAAATTTAAAGCGCGTTCAGAAGCTCCGATTTGCTTCCCGATGAATATCTCACTGATAGAATGGTGACTACTAACCAACCATTAGCAGCATTACTTTAAAAATCCCAGTAGTGGGAATATAGCCAATAACAAGCTAAGCAAGTGCATGATAAAACGTCTATACTGCAGCGTATCCAATAAAGTCGAAGTAATTTAACATCAAATGTGAAATCAAAGTTGAAAAAGTCCTTGCCTGGCGGTCAATACCATAATTGTGAAAACTGATCGTTCGACTCGGGTATCTAATTTCCTCTTCCAGGTGCATCACAAAGAAGACTCTTTTCGTTGCATGACGCGTGTAGCTTATTGGTTTTCAAGTAGCTTCATTTTGAAATAACAAAAAAAGAAAAGAAAAAGCAAGGTAGACTTCATACTGGAAGTGCACACTGATTGTCTGTACCAAAATGTAGTGTTCGTATGAATGTCTGTGTATACATAAGCAGTCATACCTAACCTAGACACCCCACACCCTCCATGATAACAAGTAACCGTATTCCTTCAATTAGACCCATTTATGCAATCGTGATGATCTATTGATCTATGATAATCCTCTAGTTGGTATCGTTTGTGTGTGCTAGCAATTCGCAATGCCTCAGTTCTGTCAAGAGCTTGTCGAACAACGATGATCTATGGTGAGAAGCCCCTATTGTGAGTCATATAGCAAAGCGGTCGTTGTCGATTAGAAAGCGATCAGTGGAAAAGTTAGCCGGTTCTCATTTGCATATGGATGTTCCCATACGGAACTTACACGAAAACGTATAAGCTCTTGTCAGAAAAAGTGCGCGTCAAAATGTGACAACGAGAAGGTAGAATGAAGAGTAGAGATCGATTGTGAAACGTTTTCAATATACCTCAGCGGAGATTAACCTGACGATCACGTGGAAATAAACGGCTTCTTTGCGTTTAAGAAGGTACTTTATCTCATGCGTGTTGAATCGGACGCGAAAAGTGTGAACCAAACCTGTCGTCCCTTGTTGTCAGCACACCCGAGAATCTTTTTTGTCATTCGAATCTCTTGTAAAATCATTGTTCACTGACATCTTAGAACCAGGCTGTACACCGATGTTGAAGCAAAGTGAATAATAACCCAATACAGTGTAAAGTCAGTTACAAACCAGTTGAACTCTCCACCAAACAAATATAAACAGCCAATAAGGTTTTGTTAAATGTTGGTTGCACTACTATGATAGCCATAAATGCATGAAAATTTGGAATAAT
Organism: Fasciola hepatica; assembly: GCA_948099385.1. Lineage (NCBI taxonomy): Eukaryota > Metazoa > Platyhelminthes > Trematoda > Plagiorchiida > Fasciolidae > Fasciola > Fasciola hepatica. The sequence continues at coordinate 880,694 of CANUEZ040000177.1, forward strand.
TCAAGTCATTTAGGGAACACTCCAAAGAGCATAACGAATAACAAGTTCAAAACTCAGATAACTGTATCCCGGCTTCCATTCCCAAACAGTCGAATGAAACAGCTATGTCGTAGAGCTTTTATATCGATCTCCATTTAAGAGCTGAGCGTTGATACTCCATTGACCAGTCAACGGACAATTCATCTCTATTACTAATCAAATGAATGTCATACAGGTTTGTGTTAAAGCTTTGTACTGTACTGGTACTGATACGTCGTAACGAAACGAATGCTCACGAGAGTACTCTAACCCAGATCTGGAAATAACGGAATATGCAGATTGATTCCTTTGCAGAAAGAAAACAAACTGTACTCAGCGGAAATTATAAGTTGGATGAATAGTAAACGAAATGAAACCAATAAGTTTAAAAATCCTTTACAATCATGAAAACCTTATCCTTTTAGAGAAACGTGAAGTCCAGATAAAGAGTGTGAACAGGAAGATCACGAGATGCAATAACTGTGATCTGTTGGGAAAGTAGAAACACGCGATCGACTTGTGTAGATAAGAGGCTTGCATCACTTCTTCTCTGTATTCTTTACGTTTCCTCGAACTTGACTTATTGCTTCAAAAGTGAACCATCGAGTTCGAGAGAAAAACTAAGTAAATTTAATTTTCAAAAATGTGAACAAGTATGTTTTTAATCGTCCAACTCACTACCAACCTACCCTTCATCATCCGTTCTGTACGGGTTACCTTCACTGTTCAAATAAGTAGTTACGTGTTTCATTAGTCACAGTAATTTCAGTGAACTCTAAGTCTGTTACAGGTTTTGGTTGCTCTTTGGCAAATAAACAGAAACGCACTGAATTTACTAGGTAGAGCGATCTGGTACCTATTTGTTCTATTTGAGTACGACGTATCAGAAATTTCCTGGGGAAAAATCTCTCAGTAACCAATTGAACTTGACCAAACAGTGTCAACGACTAAATGATGATCGATTGGTTAGTCAGCCTCTTTTCTTCAAGGTTTTTAAAGCATGCATAACAAGATGCCAGTCATGTATATTGTGAGGTTAGTCTTTATCTCTTTTTATGAATCTGTCACCTATGTTCACTCTCCAAATAGAACAGCGGCTTCCATTTCTAGAGAGAGGGAGAGTTCCTTGATCTGGTCATGATTTGGACTGTTAAGCTGAGATCTACACGGAAACCGCGACTGCAAATGGTTTGTAAATTTACAGATCCAGTAGTTCAGAGAAAGCATTTATATCCATTAGGTATATGTTCATTGGTGATGCATACGTAGTAAGTTGAGTCACGTAATATTAATAATAAACAAAATTTTAGTATTGCATTGCATCGCCCGACTGGTCCAGAGAAGAGAACTCTGAACGCAGTCATATCAGGGCTCAAGTGTAAGGGAATTTTTCTTACTCTATTCTATTTGTCTTTTGCTGAACTCTTTGAAATAGGCATTTTCTGGTTTCTTGGTGCACATAACTGGGGAGAAGCAAGTATCGTCATGTTTTTACAATAATCTCCGAATGTTGAAACTTTCTAAAGAATCAATCAGATATTATACTCTCCAGTGTCACCTAGACACGTACCAGCAGAGCGACTTTCCGTTGGACCGCAATATCTGATGGCAATGGAAGTGCAATAGTAAAAGCTGGACCATCCACTAGCTTGAGTAAGAACACAGGCACATGCGTCGACAGGTAGAGGTTTATGGTTCCACTGGGCACCCGGGTCGTGAGGTTCGGGAAGAAATGAACTTGACCACTTATATGGGTTCCACTAGGACGGAGCAGGCAGATCATGGGAATCCATGGGCAGCTGGGGCAACCAATTAATCGAAGGTAAGCAACATGTCTGTTACCACCTCGTGATAAGATACAAATTCAAACTACCAAATAAATGAATAGTTCGACCAACTCGAAAAGTAAGAAGTATTTTGAAAAAATAACATCACTTTTGTAATCTGCACCTCAACAACGGGAAACTAAACTGTCTCCCCAGCAGTTTGTACTTCCTTTGATCGGATCATGTCAGATTCACAAAGTATATCACACATTTGTAGCACTCATCAACGACTTGATCCAACCAGTAGGCATAATCGATGTCCGCATTTGGTGCTTGATTTGGTTGTCAGTTAAATATTGGTGCAGTTTAATCTGATTTTATCCGGATTATTCAGTGAGACGTTTTGGTGCGGAATGCTCACAATTAGTCTATAACAGGGGTCTTGGAAAAACTGTCCTGTTATTTTTCGACAAATTAATAGGTATTCAGAAAATCTTGGACCGTATTATAAAAAAGAAGGTTTCAGCGAACTCAATTCTTACATACTTACGGTGAGTGAAAATTTCACATCGATGTTATCAGTATCAGCAACGAGGTAAATTGGGATGAACCATGAGCAGCTAGCGACCAGAAACTGATGTGAATATCTATGGCTGTCATCTCATTTGAATGGTAAGAAACATGCGGCCTCGAGGAGTCCAAAGTTAAGGATGACTGAACAGAAGAATACCGGATACACATACATGAAGAGAGACTGCAACCGGGAAACCAGTCGTGTGCTACCTGGGGAAATTTGTCCCGTCCTCCAGGTGCAATACCACACCAATTTAGGTGAGGATAGTTTTCTTGCATTTTGGATGAAAGCGAATAAATAAGTGCGGAGTTGCGCTGGAATGAGGTACCTAAGTAAATTACTGATCACTTCAAGTTGCTTCTGCTAGTCACACGCGAAGTAACTCTCTGTTTGTAAGCATGCTACCGTGCTCGGAGAGTCCAACAAGAGGGATTCAACGAACCGTCTTTGGAAACAAAGGGGTGGATTGTAGGGCTCAGTTGCCACCGCTTTGATCGTCGCAAACTGTCTTCGTCGAACCTCTTCTGACGAGTTTGGTTGGACCTTGATAATTAGCACGAACGTCACTCCACCTCCGACCGTTTGTCACCTTTTGTCAAGACGTACAAAAACGGAGTGCTCGCCGTTTCCCGACCGCTCATCTACACGTCCGAAATCGCTGTCTCTCCAACTTCATGATCATAAAACAAACTGCTGGTTAGAAATAACACTTAAAAATCGTTGGATCGCTCTGGTGATTTCCAAATCGCCACACAAAACGACTGTCTAGCGCTTCCGTGGTTTCTAGTATAGAGTTGGACTTGGATACTGCATGACGAATCAAGTAATAACAGTGAACTGATTAGAGAACTACGAAATTTCTTGTCACTTTTCACAAGTTCACTGTTGTAGAACCGTATTTCAGTACCATTAATTTTGGATATTTCATTTGAGAAAGCATTTCATCCAGCTCTTCATCATAATAAATCATAATTAAAATGCATATCTTATTCAGGATAGGCAGGTAGTTATCGACCACGAAAACCACTTAAGAGTAATTATTTTGATTCGGTTAAAAAATAGGGTTTACTCTTTTAAACTATGATTATTATTGCGGTACCAGCTCCCAACCAAACACTGAAAACCATGCAAGTACCGTACAACTGTTTCATTCTTGCTAGGAATCATCAGCTGCCGAGCATACCCTTTTGAGCCACCACCAGGACATAAACCAGGAGTGAATGAATTTGAGCCGAACACCCAACTATCAAATTGTCCGGGGTTGGCTCTCAAAGGGTTTCCAACATCAACACTACATGATATATCGCTCTTCCCTGCACTAGTTTTCCAAGAATAATAAACCACTGACCGAACAGCGATCGACAATGACTTCCCCGCGAGGGACCAAGTGAAGACAAAGGCAACTCAATATTAGGGACAACCAAAAAAACTCTTCCACTATAATATTGTATACTGAATCATGCTGAATATGAAAATCAAATCTCTCACTACTCCAGTTCATGAAATCCTTTGCTGGTACATTTTCTAGCAATTTATTATGCTTTTTTTGATAATTATACCATGACAACCAAGGTCGCGCTTTTGCTACTGACCAGGGATTAGATCGAAAATAACGTAATCATTGAACAGTTTTGTGTTATTTTTTCTGCTAGATAGTGATTGAACCCATGGTAAAATGGTCAGAGCAGAAAAAACTACTCCTCTAGAAAATCTTCCATTGTTTATTTTTCAGTAAGAAATGTAACGATATAGCGAATACTTTGATTTCTCTCTCGTTTCGTTTCCTAGATTATCATATCTGACAAATAGAGGCTAATATCTGATAGATAGCTAACCAAGTGAATATGTAATTATTTCTTACAGGTATTGTCGAAACTAATGCCTACGGGTGTCCGATAGACACATTCTGTGCTCGTGCTTGACAGCCGTAAAGCGGAACTACATAAATTTATATGTACTATAACCAGAAAATAATCGGTGGGAAAGTGCATGTTTAAAGGATTGAAAAGCTTCAGCACCCTCTTAAGTCCATTTGAAAGCATGTTGTTATACAGTCAGTTTGTGGAGTGGGGCTGCAATTTTCGCGAAATCCCAAGCAAACAGTCGGCAATATGAGGACAAACTCAGAAAGCTCCGAATTTCGGACAGGTTCTTCGGTACCGGCCATTCTTGGATTTGAAACCCTTTTCAGGGTCCGTCTGAACACCTTCACGACTGATGACATGTCCCATATACTGAATATGTGAAAGTAAAATGGTCTGGTTTGCCTGGTTTAGTTTCAAGCCTGCCGACTTTAACCGCTCAAGTATGCACCTTAACGTTCCCAGATGGTCCTGAAATGTCTGACTGTGAACGAATATGTCGTCTAGGTAAACTAGACGTTTCGTCGGTGTGAGATCGCCAGGCACCTTTTGCTTCAGCCGCTGAAATGTAGCGGGAGTTTAGTCAATCCATAAGGCATAGTTTGAAAGTCATACAAAACGGACGGAACTACAAACGCCATTTTTTCCCGATCCTCCAAGTCGACCTCCACCTGCCAGTATCCTGAAGCAAGGTCCAGGGTCGAAGAATACCTGGACCCCGCTACAACCTCCCGTGTGTCATCAATACGAGAAACTGGAAATGAATCCTTCTTCGTGACAGCTTTCAGTCACCTGCAGTCCACGCACAATCTCAAGGTTATATCTTCCTTTTACACGATCACCACGAGGGAGGCCCAGGTTGAATCTGATGGGCAGATAACCTGGTTCTCTAACATTTCTTTGATTATTTCGTCTAATTCCGCTCGACGGTGTGCAGTAATTCTTCTTACTGGTTGTTTGATGGGTTCAGCGTCCCCTGTGCTTATGTGATGTCTCAAAGTCTGAGTACGGCCTAACTCCTTCTTAGGCCGCGCACATGCTTCCCGATTATCTCTCAGCAGTTCTACCATCCTTTCACGCTCATTATCGGAGGCGGTATCGGATACCTCCGTAATCTCATTCATTTCTTTCCCAGTGGGATGCTGCTTCTCCACGACTAGATTAGACTGGAATCCTCCTGAATCGTTTATTATTGAAGGCCCGCATCGAATTTTCACTCACCCAGTATCGACGACTCCGGTGCCCAAATCTATGAGGCTTTTCTGTCTGGTTAAAAAGTTTACACCAAGAATAGCCTCCCAAAGTAATTCTTCTACCACTCTGGCTTGGAGGAAAATCTCTTGGTGTCGTACCCAGAAAGTGGGGTTGGCAACACCCAGCATCCTGGTCTCCTGATTATTAGCGGCCCAAAGAGGGTGCGACACAGACTCCTCCAAAGTAATCGCAGGGTACAACTGGAACCAGTATTAATCAAAAATGTACCCTTTACATCATCAACAAACCCCTCGACCGTTGGTGAAAGGTTGCCAGAAATAGTAGAAACGACGGGTACAGAACTAGTATGGAGAGACTTATTGAGTGTTCCGTAATATTCATCCTTGGTCGCGTTTGCTTCCCTCGGCTAGTTCATCGGTCGCCAGCATCCCGGATGAAAGGCCGCCCTCTCTGCTGGCGGTACGGACCACTCACTGGTTGGTCACCGCAAGGGCAACCAAAGCTGAACATGCGCTGGGAGCTCTTTGAAGATAGCTGTGCTCCGGACGCTGCTTCCTTTTTCCACCCGCTGGACAGCCTCAAACAGGTTTCCCGGTGGGTCAAATGCGAACATCCCTCTGGAGGCTGCCGACTTCAAGCCGTCTATGAACCGGTGTGGCATCAGTTTTTCCCTCACACATGGGTCATACTCGATAAGGGCTTGACGAGCAAATCTTTATCAGTTCCTGTGAGTACTGTCGAATAGTCTTTTGATTTATGAACGCGATACCGGAACTCATTCTTCAGCTCTTTCAGGGTTTTCTGGGGCCTTAGAATTCTTCGTGAAGTTGTAAAGGTCTCCTCACAGACTTCCCCTTCTGGGATCTCTTCGTGGACCAAGCTGAAAGCAATCTGGCTCAGGAGGGATAATAGGGTGCATCGGCAATGACTGGGTTCACACAGTTCCAAATATGGGGGGACTCTAGCCTCCCACGTATCGAAATCACCAGCAATGTCAGGAGTGGGCATGGATACCTGTGCTGTTTTATTCACTGACTGCACAAGCCGCATCAGGGCATCGACCAGCATGTTACCGCACTATCTGAAGTATCGAGCTCCGCTTCCTCAGACCTTATGTTGTCGGCCATTTATTGTCATCCCACCACTGTCACCAATTTAGTAATGCACATGGGGTCCGTGGGTCTAGAAATAGATGCACAGATCAGCACAAATGGTCACAGCACGAGGTCCGTCACAGTAGGGGACAGAGCTTGGGAACCAATGAACTTACATTGACACGAGGCAACACAGCTATCAATACTGGTCAAGGCCAGAAGTGACTTTTTTCGAGGGGAGTCCACGTGGGATTTTTATTCATTTTCGGGGTCGGGGTCAAGGTCACTGTTCGGGGGGAGAGGGATGTGAGATGCCTGCCGCACTGGATGGCTCCGCCTCATGGTTAACAAGGGCACCTGGAAAGTAAAAGGAAAGGAGATAAGATAATGTACAATCAGAAATACATTATAGATATAAGTGATTAACGAGGCGTGCCCAAATGACCTTGATGCCACTTCTCACACTGATTCGAACAGGAATTCCCGATTTTTGAAGTTTGACAGCCGTTGGTAAGGATCACTTTTAAATCACATGTAACTTGAAATTTACAAATTATGAGACAATCCCTCCTGAATTTCTCATCTTAGCATAATCATGAAAACAATATTGACTGAAGAAACGGGTTCAATCAAAATATGTAGGTAGTAACCCAATCTAAACATAACCTAGACCAACTTATGCAACCCTGTTGATCACTTTATTTATACTTCCATACCTCACCAAATTCTAGTTTATATTGCTCAGAACCCTTTGCCCTGGCAACTCATGTCACACATTCAACCACCAATAGAGCATCCATGGAAAAACTCAAATAACAAGGAATGTTGAGTAAATTAGTATCATTACTTAATGACCTGATATTTATCAACAGAATTACTAAGCTCGGACTATATACTGAGCAAATTTCCGTATGCACCTCAATCGCCACTGCCTGTAAATGGTCTTCACAGTGAACAACCACCAGATCATCTAGTACTAAGCCGTTGTTTACCGTAGGTCCTAAAGTAGATCAAATGTTCCATTTAAGAGGCGATTTGTCCATAACTTCTCATCAGTTTACCTGTTTGAAATGACCGATTTACTAAGGAAATAAAACATTGATTTACGTTTACAAATAGCGTTGGCGTGAGGACCACATGATTTGACACACATTTGCTACACATTTCGAAACCGAAGTTCATTTTAAGCATTTTGTGACCCAAATTGGTTTGTTTTTGCGCAGTTTCCAGAAATTCCTCCGTCACAGTTGAACTTTCTATGCTGATATGCGTCTTAGCTAAACCAAGAAAACCATGTCTGTTATAACAACTAACCAGGCCATAAGCGCAAAAAGAGGTTTTTTGCCACAAAAGTGTTGCAACACACGGTAAAGCAAAATAAGTTTTATGATGATCAGCAGTACCAGCAGCAGTCGGTTGATAATGCTTGCTCAGTAGCAGATGAAAATGTTTGGTTAGAGCAGGGATCGTTTTGGAACAGAGAATTCCAGTCACCCTGAACATCACCACTTTTGGTCTACTGTGGTCTTATATGTGTGACTTCAGGGGTTAATACGTGGCCAACAAGCAGCCTGTCTTTCATAGCAGACCATCGCCATCATGGAGAGTCATGGGATGAGCAAGCATTGCCTGTCCCGTATGGAGGACAAAGCTTGAGTAAGCGAAAATATAAGATAGGAAGGCGTATCTAAAGCATGGATCGATAAGAGGAGACAGGAATCCTGCCAGCCAGTGGTTGGCCGTGTTACCAACTAATCGGAGGAGACTGCACCAGATACCGTTTGAACCGGTTCGTTGATGGTGCAACGACGGGTTACGACGACTCAGAGTAATATATAAAACACTATGTTGTAATCTTTTAAGCCCGAATTATGTGGAAACAAGTTTTCTTCCTAGCTGCGATGGGACAACATATAATAATATGACTATCCACTTCATGACTCGGGACTTCAATTGTCGGTTCCCTGGGGGTAATACAATGGGTTCTCGTGACCGCGTCAGTGACAAGTCACACGAAGCAGCACGAAGTACAAGAAGATACCGAGAAACAATCCTGGCTACGATTTCAAAGGCAACATTGACAAGTGACTTTGTTTATTGGTGATTTACGAATAGCTCTTTATTTTAGGTTCCAACAGAAATTTAAGGTTATGGTAGTTTTACACGAAAGTAAGAGGAAAAGGGTCGAAAATTTACCCTCAATAATTATTTAAAACTGTGATGCTCCACTCTTCTACCCTATTTGAACTTATTTCATCTTAAACTACCCTTGATCGTTCGGGTTACGACGGTTTTCGTTGCTATCTCTCAGCTGGGACCTTAATTGAGGGTCAAAAATCAGGAATACGGAATAAGCAAAAACAGAAAAACGGATTGCGCTGTCAGATCGGTATAGAAAGTGTACGAATACAAGAGTACAACTGACTGCGACTCATATCTGCATTCTCCCATGTATCTAATCTGTACCTGAGGGAAGCAGCTCTTGAACTCTACCCGGGGAGCCTAATACGTCCTACATGGCCGAGTCCGCTGGTCAAATTTTCTCTCACAGCTTGGACTGGTCAATCATTGATTTAGTGCGTGAGTATAATACTCTGGCACCAAACTCAACACCACAGATACGGCTTTTTCACAAAAGTTAGGCACTGCTAAAGCATCCTTTAGGGTAGGATTGAGTAGCTCTGAGGGGCAATGGAAGGCCAAATCGAATCTACATGCTATTTCGTGAACATGCCTAAGAGTCGTTTCAGGAGCTTGGAGAGGGACGATAGCGGTTAC